>PQWD01011203.1:0-106012 GCA_019425675.1 Leucinodes orbonalis | reverse complement strand
TGCGATAGTTGAATAGGTGGTGGTAATATATAGATGTTTGAAAAACACCACCAGATGCTTATACTATACATGTATAAATTGTGATTTGATTTAATTAACGTACAATATAAAAACACTAACCAGTACAAAACTAAAAACCTTTAAAATAAAATATTATAACATAACTAAATAAAATAATAAAAGAACTCCCCTTAGGTAAAGTTCCAAAGATATGCAGCGATACCTTTTGAATTCGCTATTCTTGACCTTAAATATGATAAGATTGATTCTTTGAAATGAAACCTCGTCGAAACCCAGACGTCGCAACGTCACGTTGAAGTAGTTCAGCGACGCGAAGCGAGGTCGGGTCCCCAGCGCCTCTGCACCCGGGCCATTCACACACGCACTGCACTATCACTTGCACTTATACATTGTCCTTAACGTAGCCCTATTCGATGACCAACTCAGTCAGACAGTGTTAAGAATTCATTTTTTTCTGAAAAAACTTTTAAGCCCATTTCATTTATACATGTTATTTATTTTAATGGACAGCACTAGGTATTGAATGGCATTTGCATAAATGGTGTGGAAAATTTCAGTGTAGTGCTACATCATCAATAGTGGATGCCGTGTATGTTGGCACGCTTGTCATTGAACTAGGTACTGTTATAACTCTAATAATTGGACTATGCGAATAATACAATAATTCATTCTATACTTTCCATTCATTTAGTTTGCAAGTAAGCATTTTGCTCTTTATAATTAACTGACTATAACCTCAGTAGATTCTGGAACTCGCGGAAGCGGTTAACTCTCGCTGTGAGACATGGAAGCGGCAAGTTCATTGTATTTACAATACACAGTGTTGGGAAAACTAGTTTTTTAAAAGCAATTAGTTGCCGTCTCTTACAGTCGATAGACAGTCGCGTGGTTTCTTTATTCAGTTTTATTTTCACCGCTTTTCAAAGTGTTGGTCATGATCTCAGTCGAAAATAAAACTGAATAAATAAAACGTAGGTCCCGTAGGGGAGCGTCTTATCGTACCAATGACATTGACAGACAAGGCGCCAACATAACGGTATAGGGACTATTCTATGAAATGCACTATAGTATGACAGGAAAAAAGACCTGTTTATCATACAATTTTTTTTTCGAATTGACTACTGCATTTGTTGCAGATGGGCTTTACAGCTTCACCGGGCGCGTGGCGAGCGCAGATGGCTCTCAGCCTTAAACATTTACACAACGAGCCTAAGGACGTCCACGAACGGGACTCGAACCTCGGCTTAGGGCGTTGCGGGGGCTTGGTAGCCTAACATATGTTTGGGGAGAGAAGCGGCCCGGCACATGTTGGTTACGCGAATAGGGACTGTGCGAACCTACCGGGACACGCGACGATGGCCCCATTGGTACGTGTCGGGATTTGAACCTCAGTCCTCCCGGTAGGAAGGCGACAGTCCACACCACTGAGCCACCGACGCCCTTCAAATAATCAACATTTGGGTCGAATTAAGTGCTGTTGTTTACAGCAGATCGCGTATGGTTTCGAATCTGTAGAGGAAAATGAGCGAATAATTGGGAATCATTTAATATGTTGGCGATTTTCCGGGTTGTCTGAACGCACAGGGTATGCAATGCATATATGGACTTCACGCCACCGGGTGTGACTACGAGTCAGGACTCTGCTACCCGCTACCTTAACCAGGTCATCCGTCCATCTGTTCAAGGGTCGGCCTACGCTTTCCCGTTGCGTGGACGCCACTCAATTAACACCCCATGGCATCTTTTCTTTGAGCATCGGTGGCTCAGTAGTGTGGACTATTCCTTCTGATCTGGAGGGTGCAGGAAAAAATCCCGCCACATTCCAACGTATTTTCGAATTTTCGTAATTATATGTACGTTATCCGACGCTGTTACAGTGAAGGAAAATTTCGTGAGGAAACCTGGGCACGCTGCGAAGAGATTCAAGGGTGTGCGCGAAGTCGGCCAATGCACACTGGGCCCGCGTGGCGTGTAGGCCTACACATCCTATACGGGCAGACTTGTGCCCTTAAATGAGCTGATGATGAAGGCATCATTACACAAGTAGTAAATTGGTTTAACGCAGCTATGAACCATAATAACGATTGTAGCCTGCATGTGACTTAGCGGATAAAGATTAGGAATTTGTACCGTGGCGCGATGGGGGAAGGGGGGCGAAGCCGCCATTCTGTCAATTCTTGGGTTTGAATAGTAATACATAGTTTTTGCGCGCGGCTTCGTTCTCATTGATTTCGGTGATTAAGAACTCAGAACAGAAACGGAAATTTATTTCATATTTAACACACATGATTATAAGTATTTTCATTAATTTTAGCTTCCTAGCATGGAAACTAGCAGTCCGATATAAACTTTCACCGTCACTGGGAGTTGGAGACAGATTATAAAAAAGTTAAACTCGATTTTTTTTTGTGAGTGACAAAAAGTTCGCATGCCAATGTTTAACTTTGACCTTATAAAGCATATATACTCGAATTGATACCTCATTTTTTTAAGTCGGTTAAGAAAATAGCGGAATGCACATACAAACTTCCAGCTTCCTTCCTCCCCCTCATTAAGGGAAGTAGGGTTTGAAATAGATAAAAAGCCTTTGTCATTCATACACTTCAACAATCTCCACTCAAAAATTACGTCGTAATTTTGCCGTGAAAGTCGACAAACAAAATGATGTTTCTATCTTTGAGAATTTTAAAAATTATTTATTTGTGATTTTAAATATAGCTAATCATCATTACAGCCTAATTATGTCCACTGCTGAACGAAGCCTCCCTATGATTTCCACGCGGACCGATCCCTTGCAGTTGACATCCATCTGCTACCCGCCACCTTAACCAGATCATCCGTCCATCTGGTTAGGGGTCGGCCTACGCTTCGCTTTCCGTTACGTGGACGCCACTCGAGAACCTTTCCGCCCCATCGGCTCGGTTCTACGCATGTGCCCTGCCCACTGCCACTTCAACTTGCTAATCCTCTGGGCTATGTCGGTCACCCTAGTTCTCCTACGGATATCCGTTTCGGATTTTATCGCGTAGGGAGACACCTAACATAGCCCTCTCCATAGCACGCTGAGCAACCTTGAGTCTATTCAAGAGGCCCTTAGTGAGCGACCACGTTTCGCTTCCGTATGTCATAACTGGCAACACACACTGGTCAAAGACCTTCGTCTTGAGACACTGAGGTATTTTGGACGAAAAGATCTGCCTTAACTTCCCAACGCTGCCCATCCTAATTGGATTCGACGAGAAACCTCCTTCTCGAAGTTGGACCTACCCATTTGGACTACCTGTCCCAGGTACACATATTCGTCTACAACTTCGAGGACAGAACTTCCAACTGATATCGGTATAGGTACGACATGGGTATTAGACATGACTTTCGTCTTGTCCATGTTCATTTTAAGACCCACCTGTTGAGAAGCTCTGTCTAGGGTTTCGAGCATAGTGCTTAAATCCTCCATGGATTCTGCCATGACTACTATATCATCGGCAAATCGAAGATGAGATAGTGATGTACTCGCCATTACGTTGATGCCAAGTCCTTTCCAATCGTTCCAACGCAACTGTGAACAGTTTCGGAGATATAACGTCTCCCTGTCTCACTCCTCGGTGCAATTGGATAGGTTGTGTAAGCTCTTCATGTACACGGACTGACATAGTAGCGCTCTCGTACAGACATCTCAATACTTCGATATAGCGAAAGTCAATATGGCACCGTTGGAGGGCCTGAAGCACAGCCCAAGTCTCGATCGAATCAAAGGCTTTCTCATAGTCCACAAACGCCAAGCATAATGGCCGGTTATACTCTCTAGTCTTCTGTATAACCTGCCGCAGCGTATGTATGTGGTCTATGGTGCTGAAGCCTTTGCGGAACCCGGCTTGTTCGGGGGCTGGAAATCATCAAACCTACGCGCGAGACGGTTCGTGATGACTCTGGAGAACAACTTGTAAATGTGGCTCAATAGCGTGATGTCTATAATTCTTCAGCAAGGTTTTATCGCCTTTTTGGAAGAAAAGCACCACCACGCCATTGCTCCACGCCTCTGGCGTCACACCCTCACGGATCACAGAACGGCTAATCTCGCTCAAGGTGACTTCCGGGATATCCTCAGATAAATGTCGGGTTAACTTAGCAATCGGTCTTCGGCTAAGCTTGAAGCGGAATCTGTGTAGCGGTATATAATCTCTGTAAAACTTCTCAATCTCCCTCAAAATCTCTGGTTTGGATGAGACTACATTTCCACTGTTGGTCTTCAGACTAGTCAGCTGGCTTTGCCCAACAGACATGTTCCTCGCAAACACCTTGGAACCTCTGTTCCGTTCGATCGCCTCTTAATACACTTGTATTAAAGTGACGAATATCGCGTCGCAAGGAGCTGGATATACGTCTATTGAGCTACCGGTATGTGACGCGTCGTCTGAAGACTGCAGTTTCATCTGTCGTCTTGTCGCCATGAGATCGAGAGTCTGTTGAGATAGTTTATTGGGTCTTAATTTGCGTTGTCCCTTGCAAAACTTAGACCCAACTGTTTGCAGAGTTTCCACTAGCCCGCTATTTATATCGTCCGTTACCATACGGTGATCGCTACCGGTTTTCACCCTACGATCTCAGAGACGTCGTTAAATATATGTCTTCTGGTGGTCATGATGAAATCAATCTCATTTCGTGTGAACCATCGGGACTCAACCAAGTCCATTCCTCTGCGGCGGCTCTTGAAAAAAGATTCATCATAAAGAGTCCCTCCTTTTCCATGAAATCGGCCAGCCGCTGTCCCCTGGAAATGGGGTTCCGATGTCCAAATCCATATTGCCCCACTTTCAACTCACAACACTTTGAACGCCCAGCTTGCGTTGAAGTCTCCCATAACGACCGTAAAGTGTGTCTTGGAGGTATGCATTGCTCTGCTATATCATCATACATAACCTCCACTTCATCGTCGGAGTGCGATGAAGTTGGTGCGGAAACCTGTATACCTTCAGCGCATAGCGCTTAGTGATTCTTAGTACAAGGTACGCTACCTTAGCATACACTTTCGATCTTCACAATGTTGTTGATGAGAGACTTATGGACTTATGGACGAGAAACCCGACACCACCCTGGATAGCTGGTCGCCCTCACGGTAGTAAAACAGGTTGCCGGATTGCAGTATTGTGGTGTCCTCCCCTGTCTTGGACTTCACACAAACCTATTATTCCCAATGCAACCTGCCTAACTCCGTTTCCAGCTCTAATAGCTTTTCGTCAGTCCTCAGTGCTACCGTAGCCCGGAATAGCGGGCGCCGGGACTAGGACCAATTCTTAACTGCGTCTTTCATAGGGTAAATGCCATACTCACCACGCTTGGCAGGCGGGTTGGAGCGCAGAGATACGCCAGTACCTAAGTGATGTTGCTGCCCATCACTTGGTGGAAATTTCCATCTGTCGCCTTCTACGACACCCTAGGAAGAGTAGGGGTGGTGACAATCGTATTCTACTCTGCCGTCACCACACGGCATATGCATTTCAGAGCAAGTACAAAAATATGCCTATGCACTAATTAGAGTGTCGGTGGCTCAATGGTGTGGACTGTTGCCCTCCTACCGGGAGGGCTGAGGTTCAAATCCCGCCACGTACCAATGTATATTCGAATTTTCGAAAATTATTACGTTATCCGACGCTCTTATTGTGAAGGAAACTCGCGAGGAACCTGCGCACGCCTGCGAAGAGCTTCAAAGGTTGTGCGTGAAGTCGTCCAACCCGCACTGGGCCCGCGTGGACGACTAAGGCCTAATCACCGTACGGGTAGACTCGTGACCCTCGGTGGGGACGTTTAATGAGCTGATGATGAATGATGATGACGCACTAATTAGACTATAAACCTACCTGAGTCTGACTTCTAACAAAAATTAAATATGTTTTTGTTTTTAAATTAATTTAACCCGGTAATCGCCAATGACACTTAAAGGCTACAAAAACAATAGATTTTCTGTCTGGATTAGACATTTGAGTCAACTTAGGGCAGACTCTTATAGCATATTTATATTTGAGACTTTTTTATAGAAATAAGTGTACAGGACGGTCTGGACGTTCACCTGATGGTAAGTGATACGCCAGACCATGACAGAGCGGCATTGAAGGAGACCAACAACTGATAGACAGTTATTATCCTCCATCAATGCCGCACTGCGCCCGTCACCCGAGACAACAGATGTTAGGTCTCTCATACCCGGTAATTTCACTAGCTACAGTGCCCTCATCCCGTAACACAAAAGTTCATAACACACCTGTGTCCCGGGATGATATGGCATTGCCTGTCACTGCGGTGGTACCTACCTAGACGACTCAGTATCGAGTCTACCACCTGGTAAAACTTAGATAAACAATAAACGAGAGCCTCGGTGGCTCAATGGTGTGGACTGTCGCCCTCCTACCGGGAGGGCTGTGATTCAAATCCCGCCACGTACCAATGTGTTTTCGAATTTTAGAAATTATATGTACGTTATCCGACGCTCTTACGGTAAAGGAAAACATCGTGAGGAAACGTGCGCGCCTGCGAATTGGTTCAAAGGTTGTGAGGTCGTCCAATCCGCACTGGGCTCACGTGGACGATTAAGGCCAAAACACTCGTGCCGCTCGGTGGGAACGTTTAATGAGCTGATGATGATGATAAAATCCAGTAACGTTTTATAGTAAATCATCACCTATTCAGATCCGAGAGCCCATCAATCTGTCAGCGGAAACCTTCCAAAGTCATAATCACAGATTTCCCAATACAGGAGATGGGGGCAAGCCGCGTTTAAAGTGCGACAAATGTAAGCTCAACAAGCATATACTGGCTGCCAGTTTACGCTCTGTGAGACGAGTCAACACGCACGAATATTAGAAGAAATTACCGTTTTTTTCCAAAATGCCATCCTGTGCAATTGTAACATGCCATCATCGCAATGAATCAGTAAATTTACCAAGAAATATAATAACTTTTCACAGGTAAGAACCGAAAAGAAATTGCGACACTGGGACTGCCTATAAACTTGGCGGCTTGTCCAGTCTAATTTGTATATTCGGATGTCTGTGGTCATAATAATTATGTATTTAGTTCATTAGTTTAACGACTGACGACTACATTATATACCGGTTCACAGAAATATGGTGTAACTTTTCCATTTATTGCCCTTTGAAGGGTTTGAACTTACAAATATGTTAATCATAAGTATTGCTTAATCTTGACTTGTAATAGTCCACTGTTGGACTTTGGGCCTAATACACGATATTAATAATCCCTCGTAATCCCCACGTATGGTTCTATCTCCATCATTTTCTATGTTACGGTACAGGACGGTCAGGACGCTCTCACTTGATGGTAAGTGATACTCCTGACTATGACAGAGCGGCATTAAATGAGACCAACAACTGAAACAGTTATTATCCTCCATCAATGCCGCACTGCGCCCGACACCCGAGACAACAGATGTTAGGTCTCTCATACCCGGTAATTCACTAGCTACAGTGCCCTCATCCCGAAACACATAACATCGTTTTCCCGGGACGATATACTACTGTCACTGCGGTGGTACCTACCTAGACGACTCAGTACCGAGTCTGCCACCTAGTATAGTTATATTTGTCACTAGCTTTTGCCCACGACTTCGCTCGCATTATGAAGTATTCTTTTTCAACCCCTGTTTTATATACACAAATGTGCACTTCTGTTCCCCGAATCGACATCTGGCACTGCGGTAGTGGTATCTCCATCTACAGCCTATAAAATCCCACTTTGGGGCACAGGCCTTGCCATATAGCATAGCTATGGGGAGATTAGGCCACCCAGCACGCGGGCCCAATGTGGATTGTTGTAATAACGAGTACCATACTAAGGTTGTAGCCGGCACCGACGGCTTCACGGACAAACGAACGCACCGAATCCTTACGGACAAACAGGTGATTCAGCCTTCAATATATAACGAACTGAGAAAAATCTCAGTGTCTGTGCGTGGTTTTCTCAATGGAATTTGAACCCAGGCCCACCGGACCTTGTATGTATGTTCGTTACCTACTTCTTCACGTCTAATCGCTTGAAATTATTTCAATATCATATTAATGCAGTAAAAACTTCTTTTGAATGTTACAAATACTTAAATGAAAAACGCATCGAAATCGCTTGAGCCAAACGCGATATAATCGCGGACAAACATACATACATACTAACAGATCAAAATGAGAACCTGCTTTTTTGAAGTCGGTTAAAACTTAAGTATGCAGTTAGCTGAAAAATTAAAAATATATTTATTCCATCGATACGCTAAGAATATCGTCGGTGGCTCAATGGTGTGGACTGTCGCCTTCCTACCAGGAGGGCTGAGGTTCAAATCCCGACACGTACCAATGCGTTTTCGAATTTTCGAAAATATATGTACGTTATGCGACGCTCTTACGGTGAAGGAAAACATCGTGAGGAAACCTTCATGCACGCCTGCGAAGAGATTCAAAGGTTGTGTGTGAAGTCGTCCAACCCGCACTGAGCCGGCGTGGACGACTAAGCCCTAATCACCCTATACGGGTAGGCTCGTGCCCCTCGGTGGGGACGTCTAATGAGCTGATGATGATGATACGCTAAGAAAAGAAAAACTGACACCCTGTAATTAACGCATGGGGTACGTTTCACTGGTGGAAAATACGTGTAACACCACGGGGCACAGCTAATAGACAAATAACTTGCATGCATGTTAGCTAACTCCAAAACTTTCGATGTACCACCAAATATATTTATCAAATCACATATTCCCACTTCACAACAACAATAAGGTAATAATAGCGTGTTGGACAACACAAATTTAGTCCAGCAGTGGAGTCCACTATATCACATAGTATAAATATATATGAAACATTGTTTAAACATCGATTATCTCTAAGGAGCAACCTATTCGGTGCGCGGCGGACGCTTGACTGAGTTACTCGGGGTTATTTTGTGGTTTCAGAGGAATACTCGTAGGAATTAGCGATTCAATTTGACGACCTATTTGGTGGAATGGTTAAGAAGAAGGCCTACATGGGTTCCGGGTTCGATACCAGGGCAGTACAAACATTTGTGTGCATAAACATGTCTGTTTGTAATGGTCTGGGTGTTTTCTATGTATAATATGTATGTATTTACAAAATGTGTATTATTATGTTTATCCGTTGTTTAGTGCCCATAATACAAGCTTCACGCTTAACTTGGGTCTAGATGGCGCTGTGTGAATGTCAGTGGATATTTATTTATTTATTATTATTTACTTATGAATGTCAAATGAAGCTACCACTGGTTCAGACGATAGTTTTCCACTAAGAAGAATCCACCAAGAAACTCTGTTGTTACTCTTTTCAGAAAAAATGTGTTTTGTGTTTGTTGTTGTGTTTATTAGTGTGGATGTTTCTATGTATAATATGTACCTATGTATTTACCAAAAAAATATGTTTATCATCCGTTTAGTACAACTACAGATATGCCAAATGTAAAGTTCGTATGTATGTGTATGTTTTAGAGCTATTGTATGTTTCTATGTTGGTAACCAACATTTTATATGTTTTTACTTTTTTAAGACCGATCAATGATATTCCATATATATAAAGGTAGATACGCCATCCGTGTCTCAAAAACGAACCGCCAAAGAGAATACAGTCGTAGGCTCTTTGTTTAGGTAAATATACGCTCATTCGATATATGTGTATGTGTGCTGTCGCTGCATTCGGAACACTTTTTTCAGTTGTTTTGTGAGCATATGACGAATCTTAATTTTTTACATTTTGAGACCGATCAACAAAAAAACATTAGGGTAAAAACTAACTATGTACTTAGTATATTAAAAGTAACTACTTTGCTTTGTAACAATGTGTAGTTTGGCATTGACATTAAAATTAAATTGATAAAACTAGTAGTACAGTATTAAATACATAGTAAGATTATAGAATATAGTATGAAATACATAAGAGTGTTAAATGCCCTCCTCTCTCCTAAGTTGCTGTGCCCGACAGGGTCCATAATGTACCTATATAACAAATTGTCACCTTCTAAACATTGTGGAAAAGCAATAAACGATTATTGATTGATTGATCCAAATTGGATCGGCGATCTTGCGATCCAAGATCGTAATAAACCGATCCAACAGCATGGATCATGTCCACACCGCCTGCACATTTGGATCGCGCTCAAGCCGAGCGAAACCCGATCAAAGTCCGCTTTAAAATGAGCCAAGTAGTTTCCAGGGTTGTAACGAACCGTCTTGCCATCAGACTTGACGAAATCCAGCCACCGGAGTAAGGTGGGTTCAAAAAGCGAGGGATCACTTGCGTAATGTCGCTGTTGGAAGCTGGATGAGGGATGCGGAGGAACGGGATATCTGACGTGGAATGGGGGAGACCTGGGTCCAGCAGTGGACTGCAACAGGTTGAAGTGAGAGAAAGATAGAGAGAACAATGGAAATGGTGGCGGCGTATATGTATATGTGCACACATATTCTATGGGCAACAGCCTTTTTTCGGACCAAGTATTTTTTCGTCTCTGGCCATCGCGGTTTTTCTGCTAGATTTATCTGGCAGTGGCAGCCTCATTTTGTGTCTGTGTGTGAGACTGACTTATATATGCATATGTCAGACACACACACACACTGTGGCGCTGTGTGTGTTTGACTGACCTGTGTGCGTCCTAGCGTGTGTGCGTCGTGTGGGCGTCGTGAGTGTGTGCGCACGTGTCGGCTGTGTGTGTGTGTGTGTGTGTGTGTGGTGTGTGAGTGTGTATGACTGACCTTAATGAGTCGGGAGCGCGAGACGCTGTGTGTGTCTGTGTATGTGCACGTGTGCATTGTCGTCTAAAGGGAAGTTGTCACAGCCTATTTAATATTTGTTATTATTGTCTGTGTTTGTGTATGTATGACACACAGGATGTGTGTATGTGTGTATGACTGACCTATCCGCGTCTATAGCGCGTGCTCGACGTGTGTGTAATTGGATCCGTATGTGTACGATTGACCTATGTGCGTCCGTATGGCGTGTGCGTCGTGAGTGTTTGCGCGCGTGTGTGGTGTTGTGTGTGTGTGTGTAGGACTGACCTATGTGTGTCCGCAGCGCGTGTGCGGCGTGCGTGTGGTGGTGCGCGAGCGCGAGGTGTAGCGCGGCGAGTCCGGCGGCGTCCGTCGCCTCCGCGTCCGCGCCCCGCCGCCAACAACGCGCTTATGTTCTCCACGTGACCGCGCTCCGCCGCTATGTGCAACGCCGTCTACATACATAAAAGAGGAGAAACCTATACATGAACCAATCAAATAGATGAGATGAGATATTAAATAGATGAAAAATGTTGTGGTAGCTTATTAAATATAATTGATTTACCCCTGCATAAGTTTAAGTCTCATGTAAAGTTGATTTCAATGAAAAAGCTTACTATAGTATCGAAGATTATATAAATGATAAAAACTCATGGACATGTTGATCTCCAAAAGTGTTTATTCAGTTTAGGTCCTTACGGAACACTTATGAATGTCAAATGAAGCTACCACTGGTTCGGACGGTAGTTTTTCACAGGGTGTTCTGTGTAGGGGTGTCTTTTTGTACATATCCATACCTCCCCCTCAGCAACTGGATAGGCCGCAGCATCAGCATCCGCGCCAGCAGCCAACAAGACGCTCAGACTCCGGCCCTTCCCTTCTAGCAAAGCGTTCTGAATTGGCATCTTTTCCACGACCTGTTCAAGTATGTTTCCTTGCATGTTTGTAGCGCTTTAGTCTCTATATTCATTCGTACTAACCTCCCCGCCAGCAGCTGGATAGGCCGCAGCATCAGCATTCGCGCCGGCAGCCAACAAGACGCCGAGACACCGGCTCCTCTCGGCGAGGGCGGCGGCGTGGAGGGCGGTGCGGCCGCGACCGTCGCGAGCGTCCACGTCCGCGCCGCCCGCGATCAGCTCGCTTAGTAGCTCCACGTTGTCCCATAGGGCTGCCTGGATGTTATGATGAATAATTAGGCGGGCAGGGACGTGGGCAGAAATTATGAGCAGGGTATTCAGTGACACCAATCGCAAATCAATGAATAAGTAACATTTTTATCGAATTAAGTGCCGTTGTTTACAGCAGATCGCTTATGGTTTCGAGAGGAAAGTGGGTAAATAATTGAGAATCATTTAATATGTTGGCGATTTTCCGGGTTGTCAGGACGCATAGGGTATGCAATGCTTCATCATCATCATCATCATCAGCTCATTAATTATATGAAAATAACCATTGCAGAGCGTCGGTAGCTCAATGGTGTGGACTTTCGCCTTCCTACCGGGAGGGCTAAGGTTCAAATCCCGACACGTACCAATGTGTTTTCAAATTTCCGAAAATATATGTACGTTATCCGACGCTCTTACGGTGAAGGAAAACATCGTGAGGAAACCTTCATGCACGCCTGCGAAGAGATTCGAAGGTTGTGTTTGAAGTCGTCCAATCCGCACTTGGCCCGCGTGGACGACTAAGGCCTATACACCCTTTAGGGATAGGCAAGGGGCACGCCCTTGGGGGCAACATTTGCGGAGATTATGATAATGATGACAAAATACAAGTATATAAGTATGTTTATCTGTTTTAGTAGTATAGGTACCATAAAAACTCCTCGCGTATATAGCGGCTACACCACAGATTTCCCAATACAGGAGATGGGGCAAGCCGCGTTTAAAGTGCGACAAATGTAAGCTCAACAAGCATATACTGGCTGCCAGTTTACGCTCTGTGAGACGAGTCAACACGCACGAATATTAGAAGAAATTACCGTTTTTTTCCAAAATGCCATCCTGTGCAATTGTAACATGCCATCATCGCAATGAATCAGTAAATTTACCAAGTAATAGAATAACTTTTCACAGGTAAGAACCGAAAAGAAATTGCGACACTGGGACTGCCTATAAACTTGGCGGCTTGTCCAGTCTAATTGTATATTCAGATGTCTGTGGGCTACACTCTTTGTGAACATAGGTGAGAATTCATTATGTTATTTCTGCTTTTACTTTTACCAGTAATTGATTGGCATCTGAGTTACCATCACGTAGTAATAATAAACAAATTGACATTCACACAGCGCCATCTAGCCCCAAGTTAAGCGTGAAGCTTGTATTATGGGTACTAAACAACATACATACTTATGTACAATTGTTTTTGTAAATAAATACATATTACATATAGAATACACTCAGCCCATTACAAACAGACACGTTTATATATTTGTACTGCCCGGGGATCGAACCCGGAGCCCTTGGTGTAGTAAGTAGCCGACGTCTTAACCGCGACACCAAATGAGTCCTCATATATAAGTTACATCCGCCAGACCTTGTACTGAAGGCTGTTGTACTTAAAAAATATGTCAGCTGTTATCTTTCCGTTTCATTGAGTTTTCACTTTTTACCATTCAATTGTAAACGAGTGCGGGTCCACCGCTGAAAGCGTGATAAACACGACATTTTCCTATTTTTGCGACGTCACAGTTTCACGTTCACAATAGTCTTCTCTTCAACCTATCGCAGTCCAATGGTGGACATAAACCTCTCCCATTTCGCGCCAGATATCCCGGTCCTCCGCTTACCCCCTCCAGCGACCTTTCGCAAGGTATCGGTGTCCACTCCAGTAGCGAGTATACCGGCTAGTAAATGTGAAGGCCTATGGTCTACAGAGTGCCGCAACAGGCTGGAAGTGCTAAGTGTATACGAGTCCCTTATCCGACCACAAAACAGTGGCATTTGATAATATAATATCTGACACCAGAGTCAATCAATCAATCAATCAGCCCACCATCGTCCACTGCTGAACATAGGCCTCCCCCAATGAGCGCCAACTATCCCGGTCCTGAGCAGCCTGCATCCAACTTCCACCAGCCACCCTCCTCAAATCGTCGGTCCAACGGGCAGCCGGACGTCCCACGCTGCGTCTGCCTAAGCGAGGTCGCCACTCCAACACGTTTCGGCTCCATCGACCATCTGAACGTCTGGCGACATGACCGGCCCACTTCCACTTCAGCGTGCTTATCCTCCGACCAATGTCGATAACCTTGCTTCTCCGGCGGATATCTTCATTACGGATTCTATCCGCCAATGAGATCCCGAGCATGGCCCTCTCCATTGCACGCTGAGCGACTTTTAACTTGTGAACCAGCCCTACGGTGAATGTCCAAGTTTCGGCTCCATATGTCATCACCGGAAGAAGCACTGGTTGAATACCCTCGCCTTCAGGACTGCGGGATCGACGACTCAAAAATACGACGTAGCTTCCCAAATGCTGCCCAGCCCAAACAGACTCTTCTGTTGGCTTCCTTATCGAAGTTGTTTCGGCCCAGTTGTATGATTTGGCCAAGATACACGTATTCTTTCACAACTTCAATCGGAGCGCCATTTATGACTACAGGTCTCGGGGAAATATGATCATTGTGCATAATTTTGGTTTTCTCTAAGTTCATTCCGAGACCCACCTGTCTTGAAGAGTTATTTAGGCTGTTCAGCATATCCTCCAAGTCTTGCAGAGACTCTGCTATAATAACAATGTCATCCGCGAATCGCAGGTGTGAAATATGCTGGCCGTTTACATTAATGCCTTTTCCATTCCAATCAAGCGTCTTAAAGACATCTTCCAATGCATTGGTGAATAATTTGGGCGATATCACATCTCCTTGTCTTACCCCCCGCTGCAATTGGATTGGTCTTGTGCACTGTTGATGTACTTGGACAGTCATTGTTGCGGCTTTATACAACGATTTCAACACCCGAACATACCGCCAATCGATGAGGCATCTCTGCAAAGCCTGCAGAACAGCCCAGGTCTCTATTGACACCAGAGGCGGATCGTGAATTTGTGGAGCCCTGGGCTGAAACTACTGAGGAGACTATCAACAAAGAGCGTCGGTGGCTTAATGGTGTGGGCTGTCGCTTGCCTACCGGGAGGGCTGAGGTTCAAATCCCGCCATGTACCAATGTGTTTTAAATTTTCAAAATTTAAAAATATATATGCTTATCCAAAGCTCTTAAGGTGAAGGAAAACATTGTGAGGAAACCTGCCTGCGAAGAGATTCAAAGGTTGTGCGTGAATGTTGAATGTGTTCATCATCTCTAAGTTAATTATTTAATAAATAAAAATTAATGATCATAAGTGATCCTTAGATAGCAGAAAAGGTGTTGTAATGAGATCCCACGATGGGATGTCAGCTAAATTAAACTTTTAAATATGGCTGCCTATTGCCCGTAGAAGGGACTGCCACATTCTATCCCTCCTTTACTCTATTCTTTCCCACCCTTACACCCCTCCGTATCTTAAAGATCGCATTATTTTTCATTCTGCAACCTTGGTCCGCAATTTGCGTGCCAGTTCTAAATTAACGCTTGACCTGCCGTCTCACAAGACTGACTTCTATGCGAGGTCTTTCACAGTTCGAACAATCAAGCTGTGGAATTCCTTGCCTGAGGACATTCGTCGTGCACCGTCTCTTGAGACTTTTAAGAGCCGTATTAAAAAACATTACTTGGAACAAAAAATCTCTTTGTGATCTTTACTTTCTTTCACTTTTATTCCTGTGCTGTAGGTACTGTATCTGTCATTCCTTTCATATAATTCTGATTGTAGTTTGTTTTATCCTATCTTCCATTAGTTAGTTTATGTATTAGTTTATTATATACTATCTATTAGTTTATTTTTTTATGTAGTAGTGTGTACTTAGTATATGAACTATTTTGTTATTAGTTTGTAGTTATTTAGAATAACGATTTTACTTGTTTTGCACTAGCCCGCTGACCGTTACGCATTATTCTTTCATCCAAAGGTTGCCTGGAAGAAATTGCTACCTAAGCAATAAGGCCGCCCATGTTGTACTTGTTTTTTTTTCTGTTATCTGTTGTTATATGTTTTTTTTTATGTGCAATAAAGTATTTTTTATCTTTTATCTTTATCTTTAAATGCTTGTCTGAACACTAGAACTGTGTTTACATTTTATTGGTTGCCTTCTCCATTATTTAGTAGAATTTAACAAGTGAGTAAAAACCATGTTGAGGAGACTTATTATAATTTATTTATTGAATACAATCATTTCATTACCTCATTGAAATTGAATTACTATTATTATAACAATTAGACAAGGAAGTGTACAAATAATCAAGGATGAATCCCACACTTCATGAGTCAGAATAACTTTCACCCCAAATCAGCGAATGCCGCAGTAAATGATGTGAAATAACGCGCTTGAGACATCCGCGCGGGTTGCGAAACACGCACGCGACCGTTACCGCGCGCTCATCGCGAATTATTATCCCTTTTTTGCAATAACATAACAACAATCAACAGACTTGATTTTACACTATTTTTACAATTACCTGGTGGAGCAAGCGCCCTGGGAAGTTGTCCTCGTCTGGGGAAAGGTCCATTTTATTCAATCACAATACACGATTACGGCTAAATCAAACATTTCCGAGTTAAATAGTCGCTGGAGCGTTGCGAGAGATTCGCTCACATTTAACAACGTAAATCTAACCGATATTGAGCTCAAGTCATTTTGAGATCACTCTGTAACCATGTGTGAAGTATTCCACATTCATACCATGATTAATTGCATATTAATTAAATTGAAACTCGTAATTATTTCCTTAGAAACTTTAGTATTGATTTTTGAATACAACTCTTATGTTGACATTGACAACATGACAGCTGTCTGAAAGATCAGCACTGCAGTCAAGTGACAGCTGAAAATGAAAATTCTTACAACGGAACGTAATTAGTAGTAAGTAAACTTATTATAAAGTAAAATATTTCTAACCAATTAAATTTTCTTTGTTTTTATTAAATTAATTAGAATAATGTCCACTGGTGAAAGGAAGTTTGAGATATATTGTTTCGGATGTTATATGAGGTCCCGATATTTAATTAGATTCTGGATGGAGATTCATGGAAGATATATATAGAAATAAACTACACTTCGAAACAACTAATTTTAATACATAGAAATCTAATAATTATTAAATTAATTAAATAATATTTTTAAAAAAATACTTATAAGAAGTCCAATTTTACACGTCTTTATTGGAGGGTAGATGTAAATTAATTGGAAATAATTGGTTTTTAATGGTTGATTAAAGAAATCAACAGTGTCAATTATTATAAAAATTTTATAGAGCAATAACAATGTCAAGAAATCAATATCAAGAAGACTGGGAGCGTCGAAAAACATATCTCATACGAAGTTTATTTCATGATATTCCAAGTATGTACACGTCAAGTTCTTAACCCTAAACTACTTCGAGCATTTCAGTTTTATTTTTATTTCTTGATTTAAATAAATAGCTGTAGTACAGAGTAAAGGGTGAAATATCAATAGGCAATTTGACGACCCATTTTGTAATGGTCGAGAACGGCTACTACATCAAGGGTTACGGGTTCAATCCCCGGGTAGTACAAACATTTGTGTGTGGGAACATGAACATGTCTGTTAACATGTCTGGGTGTTTCTTTGTTTAAATAAGTATATGTATAAGTTATTTAGTACCCATATTACAGGCTACTGCTTAATTTGGGACTAGATGGCGCCGTGTGAATGTCAGTGGATATTTATTTATCCTACAATCAAAACGCCACAAGTCAGCATCTAAAATTAAGTCTGACTTTAGATTAATTTGCTTTTAATAGGCGAAATGAGACCTCCACTATCAGGTGGGCTTTGCTGCCAATTTATGGCAATACATTTCAAAGATTTACAACACGTTTTGTAATATTATTGGTATTCGTACTTTTGTTATAATTGCAAATATATGAAAAAGCTGAAATTTATTTATGCAATAGTACCACTGGAGTACAGAGATTTCTCTTATAATTGGCAAATCACCGTCCACTGCTGAACAAAAGTCTGCCCATTTGTCCAAGATCCTCCGCTTTTCTCTCCGCTCAAGTTGTATTGTCATGAATAGTACTTACTTATCAAGTAAGACGTAAAACTTAATTTTCAGTACTGTCACCCGTTCCCGAAGATCAAGAATCTTTAGCGGCAGTCTCTCCATCCAATGCCCCACCATCTAGGCCTCACAGTCCCTTGCCTCCGCTCATCATTGAGAGGATGCCAAACCTTCACGACCACCCTGACAAATTTTACGAGGATTTGGAGAAAAAAATGAAGAAATTGTATCGAAAGCTTTTTCGCAACGAATTAAGTAGCTCGATTGAAAGTTTGATCGAGATGTACAGTCGTGAACTTGAAGTTCACAGTTCATCTGAGCAAATTGAAGTTCAAAGCAATGGTCATATTTGTATTACACTCAATGATAACCCGATAAATCAATTACTCGATTTTGACCAACATCAAATTTGTAATAAATCTACTTTAACGAGTAGTCAGAATGAGTATGAAGTTTTAAGCAACGGTTTTGATGAAGAAAATAGCACTAGCTCCAAAACTGAACAAAAATCAAGTACAGAGAAGCCAGAATATAGAACAAGCACAGACACATTAGGTACCACACAAGTAACTACAGTTGTTGATATACATCAAAGAACCACGAGTGAGTATGAACAAAGTGACAGTGACGAAGAAATTGCAGCCACTAACCTAAGCCACGTCAACATTACTCCATGCAGCCCAGTCTTTATATGTAAGCCAGCTGTCATGAAAGCGTTGACACAAAACGAGATTCAAGATGAGAATGTTACAAGGCGTCATAAAACATTCCAACACACTGGTAAGTTTAGAATTCAATGTTCTCGTTATATATCATTAGCCTATACCATCGCACTACAGGCATAGGCCTTCCCGCACAGCATAGTAATATCGCAGTATAAAGATACACTTTATAGGTTCACAATCTAACATTACTGTATTCGTACTGTAGAATTTCGTAAAGTCAAAGAATCTTATAACATTTCAACATTCATTTCGCTAGCTTAAGACTTATTCAGGATAAATTTGATACAAATGTTTTTGTCATTTTAGATTCAGCTAGTGAAGCTACAATGTCTACAATTAGTGAAGCCTCCAATAAAAGCATAGAGGTAATGCGACGACAACGGAACATCTCCCTTTCAATAGGATCACTAGCAAAAGACCGAGATTCTTCCAAAACAACAGTATTGTCAGAGACCTACACTGATAACGATTTTCAAAATAAAATATCCTTTGATAGTTTGTTAAATGAGAGTCAGGTGCAGAATCTGAAAGAGGGACTCGCTGATGAAGTGTTTAAAGAGTATAGTAATTCGCTGAATTTATCGACAATGTACGATGATCATAGCAGTTCGAGTGATTCAAACAGGCGTAGAAAGAGTACAACAGAAAACGATGTTTCAAGAATGAAAACTAAAAGACAAAAGTACGGAAATGTTGGAATTCAAGTTTCGACCCCTTTAGATTGTAGTAGGGAAATTACTTGGAATCAACTCAAAAATAACTTTTTTGTTGGAGCACCTCAAATATTTAAACTTTGTTCATGCAAGAATCATACCTGCAAGAATAATCGTTGATAAGAATGAATATAATTTTCTACAAATTATTCAAGTAATTCCCTTTAATGTAACATACTCACATTGTATAAATTTCAAATATTTTCACATATGTTAATAATGTTGAAATATAATTCAGAACAAGTTAAATCTAAATCATAACAAATAGCAGTGCTAACATTGTAATCATGTTTTTTTGTTATAATGATGTGATGATGGAGGGTTAAAATTTACGTTCCTTTACGCGCAATGATACTTCTATTTTGACATGAAACTGTTGGCTGTGTGACGTGTGTCAGTTCAGGGATCTGTCAAAGTGTACAATCAAATCTTTTGAGGTTATGTTGTGTATTTCTAGCTTACGTTGTTAATATTTTGTTGAATAATTAAATATATTTAGTTACTTTACTAAAATTTATTTACTAAAATGGCACCCGTAAAAGAACCTATCAAAGAACTTGACGTGAAACACGAAGAGAAGGTGGCAAAATTTGTTTCGGATGTAAGAAATGGGTAAGTTACATTTACTTGAAATATTTGCTCAAAATCGTGTAATTTATCATCAATTTACTTGTGGAGTCCTTTCGATGACTCGACTATTATTTCTAAATAGTGTATTGAAGTTTTATTAGATTATTTTACAACATATTGTTGATAATAATAAGTCATGTCCAATTGTCCATACACATCTACAACGAACAGCAGCCCTTTGGGAAATAGACACATCGTAAGAGATAAAATAACCTCTGCTTAGCTGTAGATAGTATGTGCTTATGATATCTATCAAATAAGCATAAGAACAAAATAGGAATACTCCTTCAAACTTTGAGTCCACTGCTGGAGTCTACCAAATCACTTTCATTACTTACAAATACTTATAATTAAAAGTATTACTGTTACCTATTTTTTTCTTAATATTATTTTTCTACATATTAAATAGTATCCTTGAATGTATAGCTGCTTTTTTTTTGTCATTTGTGAAGACAGTCAGCTCACTCACTTGGTTGTAAGTTATACACCTGACCATGGTCAGGCAACACTGCATCTGTCATGACAGATGCAGTGTTGTATCAAATTAATAACAGTAGGTAGTCATTATGAAGCTTGTAGTATGGGTAATAAACAACTGATAAACATACTTATAAAATTATTTTTGTAAATATAGGTACATAGAAACCCCCAAACTAATACATACAGACATATTCATGCACACAAATGCTTAAACTGCCATGTATCGAACCCAGGACCCTTGGTGTAGCAGCTGACATCTCAACCATTACACCAAATGGGTTGTCAAGTAAAATAAATGATGCTGAAACTGACAGTAAATTGTAGCAGAAAAAATGCAATGGTCAGGGACGAATATAGTCTATTTTCATTTATAACCTTTGACTTTAACATACAAAAATTTCAAATAATTTTAACATATTCTATTGAAAACAGGAACCAAGTCCATTTTCATTCCTGTCCAACACATTTTTCTGCCTCATGTAAAATAAACTGTGTTGATGCCAATGATGTAAAAAAGTATGGATTCGTGTTCAGATTGCAGTGACAGCACACATACAAATATTTCGAACACATTTACCGAAACCAAAAAGTACAAACTGTACTCTCTTCGGCGGTTCATTTTTGAGGCATGGATGGCGTATCTACCTTTGTATATACAGAATATCATTGATTGATTCCAGTAAAATCTCGGGCTCGGACGACATCGCGCTGGCGGCGCTGGACCTCATGGAGCAGATCATCCTAGAGTCAGAAAATGCCACTGCATTGTAAGCATGGGAGTTTATATTTTGGATAAATATATTATTTTGTTACATTTCAATCAAATTATTATGTAATTCAATTAATAATGTGTGGGAAGGCCTGTGCCTCACATTGAGATGTTATATAGGTTTTATCGCAAACATTTTTAAAATTATTATTTATTAATATTTAGACTATTAGATATAGAGCGTCGGTGGCTCAGTGGTGTGGACTGTCGCCTTCCTACCGGGAGGGCTGAGGTTCAAATCCCGACACGTACCAATGTATTTTCGAATTTTCGAAAAATATATGTACATTATCCGACGCTCTTACGGTGACGGAAAACATCGTGAGGAAACCTTCATGCACGCCTTGCGAAAGAATTCGAAGGTTGTGTGAAGTCTCCGCACCGCACTGGGCCCGCGTGGACGACTAAGGCCTAATCACCCTATACGGGTAGCTCGTGCCCTCGGTGGAGACGATAATGAGCGATGATGATGATGATGAATATTTAGATTACTTAAGTAATAATAATACAATATTTATTGCTTCTTCACAAGTTACAATTTCAATATGTGGTCCCTATAGCTACTTAATAATAATAAATATCCACTGACATTCACACAGCGCCATCTAGCCCCAAGTTAAATATAAAGCCAGTGTTATGGGTACTAAACAATGGATAAACATACTAATATACATTTCTTTTGGTGCGCGCTATGGTGCCTCGTTCCTAATGCGCACCACAGGAATGAAACTCTTTGCCTCTTATGTGTTCCCGATCATTACAACCTGGCCGTCTTCAAGGCAAGAGTGAATAGGCTGTTTCTAGGCAGGCATGATCCATCCTCGGCCGCATCATCACTTACCATCAGGTGATATGGCGATCAAATGTCTGCCTATAAATAATAAATAAAATATGATAAAACATATTTATTTCGGAATAAATTCCATATCATCATCATCATCAGCTCATTAAACGTCCCCACCGAGGGGCACGAGCCTACCCGTATTAGGTGCTTAGGGCTTAGTCGTCCACGCGGGCCCAGTGCGGTGCGGACGACTTCACACACAACCTTTGAATCTCTTCGCAGGCGTGCATGAAGGTTTCCTCACGATGTTTTCCCTCACCGTAAGAGCGTCAGATAACGTACATATAATTTCGAAAATTCGAAAACACTTGGTACGTGGCGGGATTCGAACCTCAACCTTCCCGGTAGGAGGGCGACAGTCCACACCATTGAGCCACCGACACTCTAATTCCATATAAATAATTAAAAAGCCTATAAATAATAAAAAAAAAATATTTTGACGTTCGTAAGTGCATTTTGTTAGCCTAATCTGATTAAATGTATTTTGTGTTTGTGTTTGACTTCCGCTGTAGCGAGCTAGTGTGCGCGGTCCGCGCGGCGGGTAGGTCAGTATGCGGCGCGCTGCCGCGGGCGCCGGTCGCCGCCAACGTCGCGCGCCGCGTGCTCCGCGCCATACGGGACGAGCAGCGGGCACACGCCGAACAGGTCACTATTTTTTATTAAATGTTAACATTACATTAACATAAAATAAAAATCATTTTTTTAGAACGTGAGTCCAGTGAGTCAAATCGAATATATAATTTATGCAGCTTAAACTAACATAGTTATAAGTGTTTTCATATATTTTGTTTACTAACACTTTATGGATCTTGGAGTTATCTGAAATAAAGAACTATTATTATTATTATCATAGTGTTAGTAACAATTAAACTTAAACAACTATGTAAGTAAAATATTCCTTGAGTACAAAGAGGGTAATTTAAGAGTGTTTGGCGATATGAACGCGGGTCCAGTGCTGCAAAATGACACTGTCCACGTCCAATCTCGCCTGCAGAAGTATCGTTTGCAGAAGGCTGTTGTTGATTTTATTTTATTCTTAACCCTTTGACCGCCAATGACGCCTTAAGGCGCCAGACACAATAGGTTTCATATTGTGTCTAGACACCTGGCGTTCGTGAGTGTAATATTTCACTAAATCAACATTAAACATAATTGTATGTATGGATCATCATCAGCTCGTTAAACGTCCTCACCGAGGGGCACGAGCCTACCCGTATAGGGAGATTAGGCCTTAGTCGTTCACGCGGGCCCAGTGCGGGTTGGACGACTTCACACACAACCTTGGATTCTCTTCGCAGGCGTGCATGAAGGTTTCCTCACGATGTTTGCCTTCACCGTAAGAGCGTCGGATATCGTGCATATATTTTCGGAAATTCGAATTATTCGTATGTATAGATAATGAGGCTGAAAATGGCAGAAAATTCTAACATGTCCGAAACGAAGGTATATAACTTTTGACTGCTACCTGAGTATTGTCTATATTTTTGTTTGACGACCTATTTGGTGTTGCGGTTGAGAGGTCGGCCGCAACACCAAGGGTTCCGGGTTCGATCCCCGGGCAATACAAACATATGTGTGCATAAACATGTCTGTTTGTAATGGTCTGGGTGATTTCTATGTATAATATGTATGTATTTACAAAAAAATGTATATATGTATGTTTATCCGTTGTTTAGTACCCATAATAAGGCTTCACGCTTAACTTGGGGCTAGATGGCGCTGTGTGAATGTCAGTGGATATTTTATTTATTTATATTTAATGGTCGTTTTCGCTTCTAACTTTTGACATACAGGGTGTATGCGGCGAGGGGGAAAGTCTCCAGCGTCTGGTACTAGCGGCGGCTCGTCGAGGTACTCTTGGAAGTGCCGCACCAGACTTGAGGGAACCCCTGCGGGACCATGTCGCAGAGGTAGGTATCGATGGAGGGCACATGGTGTTGCCAGTGTTTATAACAAAAATAAAATTTGAGTGTCTATTTGTTATATTGAAAAAACATTTTTTATATACGGTATCAATGCCAAAATAGAAATTATATAGTTTTGAGAGCATATATGCCAAAATAACAAATTCAAATTTCGTCCACGCGGGCCCA
Organism: Leucinodes orbonalis; assembly: GCA_019425675.1. Classification (NCBI taxonomy): domain Eukaryota; kingdom Metazoa; phylum Arthropoda; class Insecta; order Lepidoptera; family Crambidae; genus Leucinodes; species Leucinodes orbonalis. Next base: position 81,845 of record PQWD01011203.1, on the reverse strand, counting down.
ATGCGGGTTGGCCGACTTCACGCACAACCTTTGAACCTCTTCGCAGCCGCGCGCATGTTTCCTCACAATGTTTTCCATCACCGTAAGAGCGTCGGGTAACGTACATATAATTTTCGAAAATTCGAAAACACATCGGTACGTGGCGAGATTTGAACCTCAGCCCTTCCGGTAGGAGGGCGACAGTCCACACCATTGAGCCACCGACGCTCGATTGCGGGAGATATAATACAATTTAATTTTAATTGAGTATCTGTAAGTATAAGTCACGTATTCAAGTCACGAGGTGTTTACGTGTCATAGAAAGAAAGAAAGAAAAAACATTTATTGGCCACAAGGAACACAAGTAATAGAATATAAACAAGAAAACTTACAAATAAACATAAAACAGAACCCAGTGGCCAATCAGGTACAAGCCTCAGCAAACGCTGCAGTAGTTTAACCCACTGCAGCACTGATATTCTGGCTGTACCTGTGGCGAGTGAGTGGGACAGATGAAAAAAAGTAAACAATAATACAAAGTCAACATAAAAAAAAAATAACATCATTCGATACACTTAAAAATAACAGAATAACCATAATATACACTTAAATAAAAGAAAGAAAACATTCACAAAAAAAAAACAAAAAAGACAATAGGAAAGATAAAACAAAAAAAAAACTGAGATGGGGGAAGGAAACAGCGCTATTCCACCTGACAGAAATTAAATTATGTGAGACGGAACGCAACCGTTCATAGCTTGATGCACTCTGTATTTGTCTTTAAGTATTATGGTTTGTGTATCTGTAAGCGTTGTAAAGTGTTGGTAGACCTAATCAATAAATAAATAATTTATATAATCTTATAACGCGGGCAATGCCGCGGGGAACAGCTAGTACTAAACATAACAATAACTATACGTATTTGTCAACAAACAAACCGGAATCGGCCGTATCCAAGCCGGAATTGACGGAACACAAATCGGAATTTGCCGAATACAAACCGGATGGGTACCGGAATCGACCGGATATAAATCGGATTCGATCTGACTGAAACCGGAATCAGCCGTGTAGTGTTTGATTGTGCTTCTCGTTAGTTTATACCTCGCGTGCAAGTAAATCGACTCAAGCCTCAAGTGCGCATAAAAAGTGATATAACTAAAAAATGACTTATTTTACCTCTATATAATGTTTTACATAATTAAAGCCTAGTAATTAGGCTTTCAAATGGTAGCATAATATCAGTAATTTAAATAAACACTTGTACTTAGAATGCAACTGAACGCAACCTCCCGTAAACTGCTCTGCGCTCTATTCACAACTTGCGCGACACAACCCCCTATAAAACCCCCTGTAATCGTTTTTTTCTTATCAGTCGCTCATTAGACGTTGACCTGAACACATCTCTGCAAATTAAAGCCGTCATTTGAAGAAAATTATGGATACAACACCTGAAGAAGCCGCTCAAGTCGTTGCCCTGTTGCAAGAAGGGTTGAACCAGCGAGAAGTCGCTCGTCGTTTGAATATGAGTCAGTCCGCTGTCTCGAGAGTATACAGAAGGTTTCAAGAGACTGGTGCCTTCACTCGGAGGCCTAATACCAGCCGACGCCGGTGCACCTCGGAGCGTGACGACCGGTTTTTGGTCTCGACCTCTCTCCGAAATCGACACCTTACCGGCGTAGATGTGCAGCAGGAGCTACGTCAAGTTCGCGGGGTGACTGTCAGTCAGTGGACAGTTAGAAGAAGGTTGAAAGAAGCTAACCTTACTCCGAAAAGACCCGCTACAGGCCCGAAGTTGACCACAGCTCATCGTCAAGCACGCCTTCACTTTGCTCGAGAACATTTGGATTGGAGCATAGAGCAATGGCAGTCAGTCCTGTTCACAGATGAGACGAGGATGTGTCTCCATGGCAGCGACAGGAGAGGTCGGGTATACCGTCGTCCCGGTGAACGGTTTTCACAGTGCTGCTTTGTGGAAACCGTTGCATATGGTGGCGGATCTTGCATGATGTGGGCTGGAATTTCCTTAGAAGGCAAAACGGACCTTGTTTTCGTTCCTGGGGGAGGCCGGGGAGGAGGTCTGACCAGTGATCGTTACATTGAAAATGTTCTACTGGATCAAGTTGTCCCTTATCAAGGCTTTATTGGGGAAAATTTCATCTTGATGCATGACAATGCCCGATGTCACACTGCTCGGGCCACACGTGATTTCCTGAACGAAGTTGATTCACACTATGCATTGCCAGCGCTCAGCCCCGATTTAAATCCCATGAGCACATATGGGACGAGCTCAAAAGGAAGTTAGAGCGAGGATCCAAGCTCCGACAAACATCAATGAGACTCAAGACTGCGTGGTAGAAGAGTGGGGTCGAATACCACAATCATCATTAAAAACTTGATAAGGTCGATGAAGAATCGCATTGAGGCAGTGATCAGACTAGGGGGAAATACCAAATATTGACACGAATAATTTTTTTATCTTACGCACATTTTGTTTCATTTAAACACAATAACCCCATACTGTGAATTGTATGAATTTCAACTTTTTTACATATCATTAGCATTAACCTTTTTTACTAAACTACTGAATCGATTTCATGCAACTTACACCATTTAAAGCTCAATTACTAGGCTTTAATTATGTAAAACATTATATGGAGGTATAATAAGGCATTTTAGTTATATCACTTGTTATGCGTACTTAAGGCTTGAGTCGATTTACTTGCACGCGAGTGTAGTTTTAAGTATATTATCCAGTAGCGTGCACTCCATACGTGCAAGTTAGTAAGTAAGTTAATATTTATTCAGTGAAAACATATACAATAACGAAATACAGTAAATCACAAAAGAAACATAAAAACCTTTCATTCATTTCATCATCATCATTTCAGCCACATAATGTCCACTGCTGAACATAGGCCTCCCCCAACAACTTCCACGCCGACCTGTCAAGCTATCTGCATCCAGTGGGTACCCGCAACCTTTCTTAGTCATCTGATCGTGGGTGCCGTGCGCGGTCTCCATTCAAGAACCTTCCGGCCAACGGCCAGGTTCTTCGGACTATGTGCCCTGCCCATTGCCACTTAAGCTTGGTAATGCGAGTGACTATGTCGGTGACCTTAGTTCTTCTACGGATCTCTTCATTTCTAATTCGATCTCGTAGAGAAACCCCAAGCATAGCCCTCTCCATCGCTCGTACATTCATTTACTTAAAAAATAATAGTATCACTGAAAAGGCACGTACTCAGCATATGTGGAGGCAACACGAGGCGCCTCGACACTGGTCTTCCGTAGGTGCCTCGAGTGCGAGTAAGCAGTTCATACCAACGGCGGATCCGGGTTATGGGGATCATGACCTCTCCTGAGCTTTTTAGGGTTCCGTAGCCAAATGGCAAAAAACGGAACCCTTATAGATTCGTCTGTCTGTCTGTCCGTCCGTATGTCACAACCTTTTTTCTACGAAATTATAAACACTACACTATTCAAACTTTGTAAGTATATGTATTCTGTGAACCGCTATTAGGTTTTGACGAGAAACTTGAAAAAAAAAATATTTTGGGTTCCCCATACATTGAACTGACACAAAAAAAAATTCATCGTATCCCCCCATATGGGGTATCAATGTGTAGAGCTTGAATAATGATATTGGGGTTTCTTATATAATTTTTATAAATTAAATAGCGCAAGAGACACTTCCAAAGTCGAAAAAATTGACAGAAAATGTAAATGATTTGTTGTTGCGATTAGTGTCACTCACTTTGCATACCCTACTCATAATCTATGTGCACGCCACTGATATAATTGTACCCGTTTTCCAGCTACGCTCCGAGTTGGAAGGGGCGTCGGGCGCCCTACAGGCGCAAGCCATAGAGCACGTGCGACCTACGGACCGAGTGTTAGTACACGGGGGGAGCCGACGCGTCGGACGGTTCGTGCGGAGGGCCGGACGGATATTGGTGGTGGAGGGGACCGATGTTAGTAAGGTATGTATAATGACCGGATAGAAACTGGAATGACCGGACGGAAACTGGAAGCTATAGAGCATGTCAACAAATATGTATGGTGACCGGATATTGACCGGATACAAACCGGAATCAACCTGATACTCACCGAAATAAACAGGATATTTACCGGAATCGACCGGGTATTGACCGGACACAAATCAGAATTGGCCGAATACAGACCGGATTAAAATTGGAAACAAACCGAACCGGAACCAGAATGTACCGGACGGAAACCGGAATTGTAAATTTTTAATAAGAACGTCAGGAATCATCATTTGCTTACTTACAAACTTTGGAACGACTGTAAAATGAGAAGCAAAAGAAAGTCGTATCTGAACCGGAATTGACCGGATACGAACCGAGATCGTTTGAATACAACCCTAACCTACGATACTAATTATATATGTTATTTACATTAGATGATACGAGTCGGAATAAACCGGTTTGTGCCGAATCCGAGCCGGACCCAAATCGTTCGGTCCCGGTCCCATAACGCGTTGTTTTTGGTTCCAGAGCCACTCGCTGGCGGCGCAGCTGTCTAGCGGGAGTCGGGTGACCGTGGTCGCCGACGCCGCCGTCGCTGGGTTGATGCCCATGGTCGACAAGGTAACAACACTTCATCATCATCATCAGCTCATTAAACGTCCCCACCGAGGGGCACGAGCCTACCCGTATAGGGTGATTAGGCCTTAGTCGTCCACGCGGGCCCAGTGCGGTTGGACGACTTCACACACAACCTTTGAATCTCTTCGCAGGCGTGCGCAGGTTCAGGAAAACATTGTGCCTCACCATGTTTTCTTTCACCGTATATAATTGAGATAAACAGTAATAAAGTAGATGCATTCATGATCACGCTACATGTCGTAGTGACTGTAGTGTGCTCGTGCTTTTCATTTTGTACCCTTTTAATGACGCGTTAAGGTCAAAATTTCAATGAATAATTATGTCATAAATATAATTGTAAGTCAACGTGTGTGTCAAGCGGCTCGGATATATTTCAGTTGATATTTCTTCGTGATTGTGCACCTAGTTATTTTACTGTTCATTTGAACGTACAAAACTGTTTCCCGGGACGATATCTGTCACTGCGGTGGTACCTACCTAGACGGCTTAATACCGCATGTACCGGCTAGTATATGTGATGGCCTATAGCCAGCAGCGTGACACAGGTATACGCCGGCTGCAACACCAAGGGTTCCGGGTTCGATCCCCGGGACCTCCTAACTACTGTCAACCTACATTTGATGGAACTTGTCATTCTTTAGAGATAAATAGTCATCATTATTATACCAAAAACTACGATACGTAAGACCACCCATTTGGTGTTGCGGTTGAGAGGTCGGCCGCAACACCAAGGGTTTCGGGTTCGATCCCCGGGCAGTACACGCATTGTGTGCATGAACATGTCTGTTTGTATTGGTCTGGGTGTTTTCTATGTATAATATGTATGTATTTACAAAAAATATATATATAAGTATATTTATCAGTTGTTTACTACCCATAATACAGGCTTCGCTTAACTCGGGGCTAGATGGCGGTGTGTGAACGTGAGTGGCTATGTATGTATGTGTATAGTGACGGGCAGGTGGTGTTGAGTGTGTGCGAGTCGCTGGCGGGCGGGGGCGCGCGGGGGCGGGCGGGGGCGGGGGCCGTCGCCGCCGCCGCCACACACTACGGGGTGCCGGTACGTATATTATTCTATCTTTTACTCTCTCCAACCTATCATAGTCATATCATGTCACTAGACATAGGTCTCCCCCATTTTGCAACAGACATCCCGGTCCTCCGCTTTCCTCATACAGCTTCCACCAGCGACCTTGCGCAAGTGGTCGGTCCTCCGGTCCTACGCTACGCTTGCCGAATGGCGGTCTCCACTCCAGCACTCGTCTGCCAACGGCCCAGTGTTCTGCGACATACGTGACCAGCCCACTGCCACTACAACTTGCTGATCCGGCGGGCTATGTCGGTCACTTTAGTTCTCTTACGGATAAATCATTTCTGATCTTATCCCTAGACAGACTCCAAGCATAGCTCGCTCCATTGCGCGTTGAGTGACTTTGAACTTGTGAACCAATCCCGCAGTCAGTGTCCATGTCTCAGCTGCGTATGTTAGCACGAGTAGGACGCATTGCTCAAACACTTTCGTCTTTAAGCATTGCGGAATAGTTGACGTTATTCTGTCTTTTTATACCATAATAATTAATTTACCCCTGCATAATTTTAAGTCTCATGTAAAATCAATTTTAATAAAAAAAGCTTACTATAATATCGAAGGTTATATAGATAAATCTCATGGACATGTTGATCTCCACGCCTGCACTCATTTTTTACGAAGTGGTGCGTATTTTATTTTAGGAAAACTTATAAAGTCAAAATCCATTTAGATATTAGGCTACAAAAAGCACTAATGAATGTCAAAAAATACAAAAAATACAATATAAAAACATTTCGTATACCAAAGTAAAGCACAGAAATGAATGATGTGGAAAAAAGCCGCTACATACAGCTAATGTTATTTTAGACATAAAATATTGAAAGAAAAGGAAAATATTTATTTGTGCAATTCAAAATAACATGTTAGTCCTTATTACTATGTAGTGATAAATGGATGTTTCAGGTGCTAGTGCTGTCCCCGCTGAGCAAGTTGAGTCCGCGTCACGTGCCCTCGCCTCTCGCGGCTCCGCACACCGCCATCTCTTACAGGTATCCAACCCTATGTCATCAGCTCATTAAACGTCCCACCGAGGGCACGAGCCTACCCGTATAGGGTGATTAGGCCTTAGTCGTCCCGCAGGCCAGTGCGGATTGGACGACTTCACGCACAACCTTCGAATCTCTTCGCAGGCGTGCATGAAGGTTTCCTCACGATGTTTTCCTTCACCGTAAGAGCGTCGGATAACGTACATATATTTTTCGCAAATTCGAAATACATTGGTCGGGATTTGAACCTCAGCCCTCCCGGTAGGAAGGCGACAGTCCACACCACTGAGCCACCGACGCTCTATCCAACCCTATACACGGGGAATAGGGATGATGCAATGATGTAAAAGTATGGATTCGTGATATGCTCACAAAACAATCGAATAAAGTGTTCCGAATGCAGTGACAGCACACATACACATATTTCGAATTTCCAACACATTTACCCAAACAAAGAGTACAAACTGTACTCTCTTCGGCGGTTCGTTTTTGAGGCACGGATGATGTATCTACCTTTATATATACAGAATATCATTGGGATGATGACAATAATTTTTCCTGCTATGAAATTGACGGAACGCATAATGATAGAAACATTGGTTAAAAAAATTACTCCGTTATCATTAAAACTCACAGAGATTTTCCAATTCTAAAAACATTATGGTGTTTGCGTATATGTGTGTTACCTGATAGATGGTGCAGGTTAATCGACCAAGGAGTCCAGTTAAACCAATTGTTCACTTGATCGTTATTATTGCGATGAAACAACACAAGCACAATAAGTTACAGCACAAAAAGTCTCAGAAGTACAGAAGGAGTAGAGAAGAGATATTGATAGACAGAAACATTTAAACAGTGATTAGCGACTAAATAATAGTTAGCGTAAGCAAGCAAAATGTAAGCGTATGCGCAGAGCTCATGTATTTGACTCGACTGTCCGCAAATCGGCCGCCCGCTAGCAGTGCACACGGGGCGGGCCGACCCGGGACCGGTTTGTCCGAGCGTGGATTTGCTACGACAAAATCACTACTAAAAAAGGTGAAACTTGTCTGTTTGTTCGTAGTGTTACAAATATAACTTTTTAACAAAGTGGTTATTTATGCTATTAATTTTAATTGATGTTTTAATATTAATACAATACACCAAAGTTTAATATATTATGACAATGTTAAATGTAACAATAATACAATACTTAATAAAATGTAATTACAATATTATGGTATGTGTTATATAGTGCTGTAATTCAATATTTTATTTTAAGTTTTTTTGTACATTAATTTAGAATGTAAGATACATAGATCGTAAGTTATATTTAATTTTATTATTGAATAGGTTTACTTTAACATAAAGAAATGTTACACAATATTCAATCTTTATATATATGTTGCTATTATATAACTATGCTATAAAATGGAGACCGCCACAACATTAATGGACTTTCCCGAAAACGCTTCATACAAATGGCTACCTAGTTATGACGTCACGCTTCAGTAGTTAGAATGCATAGTTTATGAATTTGGTACTACAACTATATTAAATGATGCGTTTATAAAGTGGTTTCATACCAAAAGTTGCTTTTAATTGTATGTACCAAAGGATAACCCTTTGGTTTACAATTAAAATGACAAAAAAAAACATGACTTTTCGAGCTGAGTGTAAGCACATTGTTATTTTTACTCCAGATTTGTAATAATATGAAATAGTTCTTACGATTCCAGGACCCAGTCATCATGCCTATTATGAATTACTGTCATCCATTCGACCTATTGGATGACCTGGTTAAGGTCATCCGATAGATGATGGATCATCATCAGCTCATTAAACGTCCCCACCGAGGGGCACGAGCCTACCCGTATAGGGTGATTAGGCCTTAGTCGTCCACGCGGGCCCAGTGCGGTGCGGACGACTTCACACACAACCTTCGAATCTCTTCGCAGGCGTGCATGGAGGTTTCCTCACGATTTTCCTTCACCGTAAGAGCGTCCGATAACGTACATATATTTCGAAAATTCGAAAACACATTGGTACGTGGCGGGATTGAACCTCAGCCCTCCGTAGGAAGGTGACAGTCTACACCATTGAGCCACCGACGCTCTCATCAATGATGGATGAGTGATGGATTTACTAAATTTACTAACCAAAAAAAATACTAAATTTCTCTGAACTATAAGTATTTACTAGGTGGTAGACTCGATACTGAGTCGTCTAGGTAGGTACCACCGCAGTGACAGATATCGTCCCGGGAAACACGAGTGTTATGCACTTTTGTGTTTCGGGATGAGGGCACTGTAGCTAGTGACATTACCGGGTATGAGAGACCTAACATCTGTTGTCTCGGGTGTCGGGGGCAGTGCGGCATTGATGGAGGATAATAACTGTCTATCAGTTGGTATCATTCAATGCCTCTGTCATGGTCAGGCGTATCACTTACCATCAGGTGAGGGTCCTGACCGTCCTGTTTACCTCTTAATATTAAATTTATTGTATGTGTTAATAACTGTCTATCAGATGTCTCCTTCAATGCCGCTCTGTCACGGTCAGGCGTATCACTTTCCATCACGTGAGCGCCCTCACCGTCCTGTACACTTGGCAACACAAATATACTGTATTGTTCCTGTCCCAGCGGTAGCGAGGGCGAGCTGGAGTGTTCTCCCGAGCTATGACGTCATCCCGCCGGATCACATCTCGCTATTCATCACCAACCTGTGAGTACTGACAAAAATCTATTTAATATATGAAATTCTCGTGTCACATTATTGTTGTAAGTAAACACACTTGTTCGAAACGGCTTGACCGATTTTCATTAAATTGTATATGCATCTGGTAAACCTGAGAATTGCCTAGTATTAATTTTTTATACCCTTTAGCGATAAGGGTTGACCACCAAACTTAGATCAAAACAATAAACTAACTCGATGCACAATTAAGAAGAAACGTCAATCAAATAAGGGTTCCGTGTTTGCCATTTGGCTACGGTACCCTAAAAATGTCCGAGCAACATCACACATACGCGTATTGTTATAAGGGCAACGTAATTTTGACCTTAACGCGTCATTGAAAGGGTACAAATTGAAAAGCACGAGCACACTACAGTCACTATGACGTGTAGCGAGCGACGTGATTATAAATGAAAATTCGACCTATTTGGTGTTGCGGTTGAGACGTCGACTGCAACATCAAGGGTTCCGGGTTCGATCCCCGGGCAGTACAAACATTTGTGTGCATGAACATGTCTGTTTGTAATGGTCTGGGTGTTTTCTATGTATAATATGCATACATTTACAAATAATATATATATATATATATATATATATATATATATATATATATATATATATATATATATATATATATATGTTTATCCGTTGTTTAGTACCCATAATACAGGCTTCACGCTTAACTTGGGGCTAGATGGCGCTGTGTGAATGTCATGGATATTTATTGATTTGTTAAATTCTACCCAACTGACGCGATGGGCTGAATTTGGCCGCGGACACTTTTTGAGAGAAATGGTGCATATAGTTAGTTTGTTGTTTATCGAAGCTTTGAATACTAATTTCAGTATATAATAATATTGAATCAATTCATGTTGTCCTTATCAACAGGCCAAACCACTGAAGCGCTTTTTTTTCAAAGCATCAAAACTCATATTTTTAGTTTAGTATTTAAATGGTTTTTTATTATATTTTTGAATATTTCTTGACGTTCATAAGTGCTTTTTGTAAGCCTCATTTGAAATAAATGTTTTTGACTTTGACTTATTATAAATTTCACCTATTTAAGTAAAAATGTACTGACATTTACAGATATTTATCCACTTCATTTTGATTTTCGAAAATGTAGCTTAGTAACTAAGTTGTTTGTCCACAGCGGAGGCAGCTCACCGTCGTACATCTACCGGCTGATGTCGGAGCTCTACGACCCCCAGGACCATCAGCTGTGATCAGCATCACCCATCAACCACTATATATATGAACATTTTATCTGTTAGTGTTATGAATATTATAATAAAATAAATATCCGCCAACATTTATAAAGCGCCATCTAGCCCCAACTGAACCTATTAACGCGTTTATTCCTAACCTTATTTTACTAGGTGGTAGACTCGGTACTGAGTCGTCTAGGTAGGTACCACCGCAGTGACAGATATCGTCCCGGGAAACACGAGTGTTATGCACTTTTGTTTCGGGATGAGGGCACTGTAGCTAGTGAAATCACCGGTATGAGAGACCTAACATCTGTTGTCTCGGGTGTCGGCGCAGTGCGGCATTGATGAGGATAATAACTGTCTATCAGTTGTTGGTCTCATCAAGGCCGCTCTGTCATGGTCAGGCATATCACTATCGATCATGTCAGCGTCCTGACCATCCTGTATACTTTGTTACATAAAAAAAATACTTAATTTTACATGGAATAAGAAATTAAGCACGTTGGATCCAGCTATACAGCGGAGCGAGCGTCTTATTTATCATCATCAGCCTATATAGGTCCATTGTAGACCACAGGCCTTCCCACACAGCAAAACTATGGGTTCTTTACTAAGGCCTTACTTACCTGTTATTTGTGAGTACATTGCTGTATATAATATATAAATCTTCTGTATGTTGATTTTATAGACAAAAAAATCTTTCCAAATTGTATCTATACTTGTACAAACAATAAACTATGATGCACAATTAAGAAGAAACATTAATCAAACAACATCGGACAACAAAGTAAATTTTATATTTAAATCATGAAATTATTCATTTAAATTTAGACCTTTTCGCGTCATCGTGAAAGGGTACAAAATCGAAAGCGCGAGCACACTATCATGTCATTATGACATAATAGTGTACATGTAGCGAGCGACGTGATTATGAATGAAAATTCTGCCAAACTGATGCGATGAGCGGACACTTTTTGAGTGAGATTGTGCATTAAGTTAGCCTTACTTCTTGAAACATATTTTGGCAGTTTTCTTAGACAAAGTATATTGAAAGGAGTTTGTATATTTGACATATTAATTTATGTTGACATAGTTTGAGAACTACATATTCGTATTTATATAAATAAATATAGGTACTATTGTAAATGTACATGGAGACATATTGATTGTATGATAATAAACATGTTTTTTGTATGAGGTTGTTTTACTTATTATTATTTTTTCCAAGGTAGGATCACTTAAGTGATCCCACGGAACAACATTTGGGATAAAAGTTGTCATCATCATCATCAGCTCATTAAACGTCCCCACCAAGGGGCACGAGCCTACCCGTATAGGGTGATTAGGCCTTAGTCGTCCACGCGGGCCCAGTGCGGGTTGGACGTTGGACGACTTCACACACAACCTTCGAATCTCTTCGCAGGCGTGCATGAAGGTTTCCTCACGATGTTTTCCTTCACCGTAAGAGCGTCGTATAACTTACATATATCTTCGAAAATACATTGGTACGTGTCGGGATTTGAACTTCAGCCCTCCTGGTAGGAAAGCGACAGTCCACACCACTGAGCCACCGACGCTCAAATTAAAGTTTTATTTTACGAAAATTTAAAAGCACCACTAGGTGGTAGACTCGGTACTGAGTCGTCTAGGTATGTTCCACAGAAGTGAATAGCGATCAAGGTTCTGGCGACTCAGGCGTGGAAGTCGCGGTCAATAAAAAAAAACCAACAATGTCGAGTCAAATCCCGGAGGCATTTGTCTAGCCCAACACTCAAAGTTCTTAACATTTACCGTGATTATATTGGTTACATAAGAAAGCATACGAACATTTAAATAGGCTAAATTACAAACTACACTTACATTATTCGCTCACCTGTGATGTTCAAAAAACAATAGAAAATATATTGTAAAGCGTCTCCTGGAAATTTCGTAACAGAAAAGGGGTTTGTGAAAATCGTCAAAAAAAATAATTAGGAATCTCAGAAAAATTCGAGTAATAAATATCACAATTCACAAAAATGCGCAGTATTCCCGCATGATTCCCGCCTTATATTAGGTCTATGATTCCCGCCAAATTCTTTCTTTTTTGTTCGTGTGTTCCAATTGGAACAGGCTATGATCATGGACTGTGCTGCCTAGTACTTAATAGTTTTTCATTAGATGTTTGATAAAAATAATGAAGACCGATGTATGATAGACTAAATCTCTGAAACACTTGTCTGAGGACTAAATTCTCCCAACGACTTTATATGGTTATTGACTTCTCCCTTTCTCGTGCTTTCTCAAGAGTTTTAGTCATTGACTTATAAATACTTTAGTAAAGATGCAGGATTTTACTTGTCATATTAACCAAAGTTACTTTGCGAAGTTTCTAAAGTGTATAATTTTATTTTATTTTATTCGGAATACCAACAGCACTAATACAGTATGTTGAATTACAATTATTATTTGAAGTACTTCACGCGGGACTTCTTAAGAAAACTTAAAGTGCACTGTTTTGTGTCATTTTACACACACACACCTAATGCTTATTTAGGATTTTCTACTGAGGTAGCTAAAAAACGTTGAATGTTTTTTTTGTATTTTTCATTGTACCGTAACATATAAATGCAGCCCGTTATCCCATTATTGTTGGGAGAAAGCCGAAACCAATGCTATTTGCCTTAAATACTCAAGCAATATTTTAAAGAAAATTAAACAATTTTATGACTGGAATAAATAAAAAGTCTAATTAACAAGCTGTGATCAGCGTAGGGTCTCATTTAAAAAAGAACCCATATCCTGTATACCTGTGAAAGGGCTTATCTACCTATAAAAATTGTGCCCTGGCCTAGATTTATTTAATCAATTATAGGCAGACATTTGACCGCCATTTCATCTGATGGTAAGGGATGATGCGGCCGAAGATGGATCATGCCTGCCTATAAACCGCCTACATATGCCTTGAAGACAGCTAGATTGTAATTATCGGGAAGTACACACAGGTTCTTGAGTTTTTCTTGTTAAATGATACAAGAACTAATAGCTTAGATCAATTCTGTGATCAAATGCTAATAATCCCAATCGATGTTTATATTATTACTTCTAAAGCACTTTATATAATGTTTGCAAAATATACTTTTATTTACCCATATAGTACCTTAGAGACCACTTCTTAGAGCCATTAATTCTCCATAAAACCCAGTTTCCCAAAATAATTCAGCTTGAATTATGTCCTAAGCACGCCCAACCTAAAAATATAAGTTTAAATATAAATGAGCGCACCCTGCGGAGGGCGATTATACTTTTGTAAACATCTGGTCCGCGTTCGTGGGGGCATTACACAAGTGTGCATATTTTATCAAAGAAAATGATACGCTTACTTAGTCTCCCGAGCGTGCCTTAATAGCAGCAATTCGCTCGCCAAAGCTTGCTGGGAATTGCGCGAGTTTATAATACTCATATGGGCCGACCATTGCCAAATTAGCAGCTATATACCAAACAATAGAATACACACTCCACCTTCTTGCGCCACCCAAATAATCAAACAATTCAAACAACCATTAAAATTATATCTCTGTCAATACAATGAGTTAGAAAGAGATGAATAACCGTGCAACATGTGGCTACCTTCACACTGGACTATGTGCGTCATGTTGGCTGCATTATAATAACAATGGGCGGGGTTCCATGCATAACAAGCGTAACAGCGCTTTTAAATTATGAATGAGAATCGGCGTCTAATGCATACAGCACACGTTGCGCTGCATCAAGCGATGTAGCGCTGTGGCTGCGTGGGACGAGTTTGTAACTTTTTTACGGGCTTACGTATTGGTCGTCCATACTAAGAGCATAGCGTTACGTTATTATCTTGAGTTTTTTCTCAATTATTATCCTGTTGAGTTATTATAACCTTTGATTTGTGTTCAAATACTGTTTATTGTGCTAAGGCAAACGTTTGTTATGGATATAGACAGTGCTATGGAGTGGAATGTGGGCTAGCGATATTATCGTCTGAATCACATTAATTATGTGAACAGTGACGAACCATTTTAAGTGTCCGATAACACGCCCTCGTCGTTCTTGCCAACCCCTGGGACTTCTGCTAATCAGAATTTAACGAAACATAACATTTTGCAACTCTAATATAAAATCAATACTTGCAATCACCAATCCGTAGTATGATTTTTCATTCCTCCCTGCTTATTTAATTTATTGATAAAATGTCTTGCTAATATTGTTATACAAATAAATCTCATTATAGTTATCACAAGTGCATCGTAAAAATAAAAAATATTCCAAATGTTTTCGCGCTGGATTTCAAATACGTATCTCTAGTGAGCCGGTAGAGGGAGTTGCGTTCGTTTTCCGAGCTGTGACGTTGGCGCGCTTGCGTGCAGTCAGTCCGCGCGAGCTTCGCGCTAGTGCAGTACTCTCCAAAACATTGGCGTAGTTATCCAGGATTATCAGAGAAGGTGGAACCATCAGCTTTGTGTTGTTCAAGTGAGACTGTGCAGTGCGTTGTGTTGATTGTGCAAATTGTCTGGTAGGATCGGGCGAGGCCCGAGCTGTGCGCGGATCGATACGGAAGGAATGGCGCAACGAAAATGAGTCAGGGAGGGTCAAGGAGGCCCTACTCGCGCGGGGGCCCTCGCTGGCACCCGCGCTACAAGGACTACTGGGACTATGAGCAAAACTACAGGTTGGTACCGATTGCGTTGGAGACTGGCCTGCGCACTACGCACTCCCCACTGACATCTTGTGCTCCGTCGATTTCACTTGGTTGCATAAATCGAGTTTTCACGTAATGCGGTTGTCTTTTTACAATTTCGTCATTTTGCTTTCGAAAATGACGTGTGATTTTGTCGCGTTTTCCAAACACAAAAATGAAAGAAATGTTTAGTAGTCTACCTCCTATTTATTTGTAAAGCAAAAACTTGTGACTCAACAAATTAAGTAAACAACTGCTTATGTGTGAACTTATATTGTACATAGTTTTAATTTCCATATATAATTTAGCATGTTTGCATATATTTTTATTGGATTCCATTTAGTCCAGATAAGAATTTATCTAAATATAATATTTTCCTTGATGGCTAACTGATATTGTTAAGCTGTGACTTGCTTACTTTGCAAAAGTGATGATTATATCAATTAAAATGATTCATTAGTCATTACTTATGACATTTAAATATTGAGAATTAAGCATTGAAAAAATGTCCCAGTCATTTGCGTTAATATTTAAATAATATGTCCAAATATCTTTTCATAATTGTAAAACAAACTGCATTGTTTATATAAATTTCAGTCCCAAAAAATTCAAATTTGAAATACTTGAATGAGTAAATAATATAATTGATTTATTTTAGATTTGTGTTATATTTGTGCTTCTAGAAATATGTTTGCAAGACTTTCCTTCCTACTTATTTCAGATAAAATGCTTGTCCCTGGAACACCCACTCTTCTTTCTTTAAACAGAAATGAATAATATTGTTTTTTAATTTGTTAAAACACAGTGTTTGTGCCACTAAAGTTTCCACGGAATTCAAACAAAAAAACAACTGTGCAATCAACATTCATTGACTTTTTATAAGGTCATAAAGACACTGGTTTGCACTTTAATATTACTGGTTTTGGTTACCTAAGAATGTTTAACCCTCTTACAGCCAGAGATGCCTTAAAGCATCACAAACACTAGATTTTCCATTGTATCTGAATTCCTGGCATTCAATGGGTTAAGTAGTATTAATTTAATACTATTTTTAATTTTTGCTTAACGTTTACCACCATAACATGATGTCACATAGTTGTGAACAATAATAGAAGTGATTCTTTGTAAGGAACAGGCTCGGCCTCTCAAGGAATACTGTTCTCATCTTTGGGCAGGGGCTCCCCAGTACCAGCTTCTCCCTCGAGACCCCATTCTAAGAAGAGCAACTAGTTGCTGATTGCTATGATTTTCTCGATAGGCTCGACTTCTTGGCACTGCATAGAGATGTAGCATCATTATGCATTCTCTAATTTTTTTTTTTTTTGCATAAAACATGGTGTTATCTGATAGTGATAATCTATGGTACATTAAAGAGCTCATGTTTTACCTTAGTATAGGGCATGCAAATTTTATAAAATATACAAATTATTAAGAATTTACAAAATACATGTGTCTAATAATTACAATAATATATTTGTCAGATTGAATATTTAAATGTCAAATACATTTTTATATAATATTATGAACTCTCACTAATACTGGGCAATGGTATATTGCATATACCATTGCCAGTTCTCCAAGGAAACATTCAGACTGATCCCTGCCAACAGTTTATGTACAGTAGCCTCACCCCGAAACACACAAGTGCAAAACACTGGTATTTCCCAGGACGATATCTGGCACTGCGGTGGTTCCTACCTAGACGACTCAGTACCGAGTCTACCACCTATGTTTATCAAAACAATCAACATATTTCATGTTACTAAGTAAATTCTTTATTTCTTGGTGTTTTAAATGAGGTACACAGATTTCTGTCAGATTGTTTTAGTAAATTACTAGACAGAAATCAAATAATAGTGTGATGCAATAATAAAAGTGAAAATTAGGAATAATTTGCTCAAAGCAATATTCTTTAAGAATAATTTCTTTTAGGGGATATTGAATTAATATTATTAGGCTGACCCCCAACCAGACGGTCTGATGACTTGGTTAAGGTGGTGGGTAGCATATGGATGTCAACTGCAAGGGATTGGGTCCGCATGGAAATCATTAGGGGAGGCCTTCGTTCAGCAGTAGACATATTAGGTTGTAATGATGACGATGAATTATTTTTAAAAATATTATGACATTTATTTAATTATGTCAAGATGTTTTCATTCACCGTAAGAGCGTCAAAAGAACATACATGTAATTTCGAAAATTCCAAAAACACTTTGGTATGTGGTGGGATTTGAACCTGCACCCTCCCGATCAGTGGGCAACATTCCACACCAATGAGCCACAGATGCTCCATGGTTTAATAATTGTGTAGTATATTAAATAAAACTTAAAATATTAGTAAAACAAAACAAATATTCTAGATGAGGCTGAAACTGGCAGAAAAATGTAGCTTTTTGTTCCATGTATTCATGGAGCCAATCCTTCAATAAAAATGCAGCAGAAAAAACGCAATGGTCAGAGACGAAAAATGATTTGGCACCTAAAAAGGCTGTTTTCATAAATGAAACCTTTGACTGCAATATGCAAATATTTATGAACATATTCTATTAAATTCATGGACCAAGTCCTTTTCTGCCCGGGGCCGTCGCGTTTTTTCTGCTAGAATTTTCTGCCACTTTCAGTGTCATATATCCTAGGTATAATAATAATACCTGTAATTTGTTTTGTTTTACTTAGAAATAATCTTATTTTAATTATTTTCGAAAGTCGACAATCTTATATCTGCATTTTACTATAAGTCTATCTATATCGAGTGACGAATCATGGGTATTCTGCGTCGTCAGCGCAGGGCAGGTAGCGACCTTCGGGGTCAACGCACCAGCCCTAAATATACACGCGGATGCGTCGGCGCCCGGCATCGGCGTAGGGCGTTTCCGACCCTACGCGTTCAGCTTACGGTAGAAATTAGAATGCGGCAACTGTTGGTACATTTTTTGTGGGTTGGCAACCAGAGTGCGTGACAGCGAGGATGCTGGTGTGCAAAAAACACGACACGAGTGGCTAAGTATTGCCACCTTAGCCCTTTTGTAGCTAGATCTAGCACTTTTTAGCATTGGTGAACTCCTTTTTTAACGATCTAACCCGAAAAAAGCAATCTGGCTCTTTTTCACTGTCTTGAAAATATAACCAAATTATGAAGGTTTGACATGCTAACAAGTACTTTTTTACTATTTCATCGGTCATGATGACCATTTTTTTAGACGAGCCAAAAATAAAATACGGCTTCATGACATGATGATTTTAGCATTTTTAGGACAATCTTTTGACGCACAATCTAGCCCTTTCTAGCCCTTTTTGACACCCCAAAAAGCTCTTTTTCTAAAACTCAGGTGGCAACACTGCGAGTTAGTGTTGAGTTAGTCAGTGGACGAGTTTGAATTGTACTGTTTAGTATGAATTTTAATATTGTTTATGTGAAGAAATGTTTACTTGCGGGATAGGCCTATTGTAGGAATCATTTGCTAGGCGATACTAGCACAACTTAAACGTTACAATAATAAATAAATAAATACCAAATGACATTCATACAACGCCATCTAGCCCCATGACGACTCATTTGGTGTAGCGGTTGACACGTCGACTGCAACACCAAGGTTTCCGGATTCGATCGACAAACAGATCGAGTTTGTATTGTTTTCTACAAAAAAAAGTATAAGTATGTTTATCCGTTGTTAAGTATCGATATTACAGGCTAACGCTTAGTTTGGGGTTAGATGGCGCTGTGTGAATGTCAGTGGATATTTATATTTTTAACAGTCCACTGCAAGGCATAGGCCTTTCCCTAACAGCATAGCCATAGAGATATTGTGAACACAATAGCTATACTTCGGTAGTAACAGTGACCGACGGCTTAACGTGTCTTTTGAGAGGTCCAACGGACTTGAGATAATGTTTTCAGGACGCTGTGTTAGTTGCTTGACTTTCGATCGCATACCGAACGCGCTATTCGTTACGCCATTGAGTCCTTTACTTTTGAAAACATACATAAATTATGCTAAATAAAAACGAACGTATGTCTTGGAGACGGGATCATTGAACCCACGACCCCGGGGTCACTTCCAGACGCACCATTAACACAGACGAAAATTTCAATGTTTGTTTATTTTTAAATATAAATAGCATTAGTTAAGTCTTATCTTTAGATAATCTGTTGTCTCTGACGCCTCAAGGCGTCGTTGGCGGTCGAAGGGTTAGGAGCGTTGGTAGTTCATTGGTGTGGACTGTTGCCCAACTACCGGGAGGGCTGAGGTTCAAATCCCGTACAAAAGTGTTTTCGAAAAATATATGTACGTTATCCGACGCTCTTACGGTGAAGGAAAACATCGTAAGGAAACCTGAGCACGCCTGCGAAGAGATTCAAAGGCTACGACGTAAAGGCGACTAAGGCCTATACACATGTTACATATGTTATGTTATAAGTGTACAGGACGGTCTGGACGCTCACCTGATGGTAAGTGATACGACAGACCATGACAGAGCGGCATTGAAGGAGACCAACAACTGATACACAGTTATTATCCTCCATCAATGCCGCACTGCGCCCGACACCCGAGACAACAGATGTTAGGTCTCTCATACCCGGTAATTTCACTAGCTACAGTGCCCTCATCCCGAAACACAAGTGCATAACACTCCTGTTTGACGGGATGATATCTGTCACTGCGGTGGTACCTACCTAGACGACTCAGTATCGAGTCTACCACCTAGTATTTTTTTTATATTGATTAGTCCAAACTAATCAATGTGATGGATGTGTGAATGTTTATTATTTATTTACAAAACCATCATTTAGTTTGAGCACAAGACAACTTGTCGTTAAGGTGAACGGCCACAGTGCTACTAGGAGTGGTGCAGGTCACCCGCCTGTGGCCCAGGTGCGCCAGTTGCAATCCCGGCGACAGATGGCGAGCCCACCTGCCACAGCGGAAGTACCATACTTATAGTAAAATTCACATTTCTTACGCAATACTATTGGGTGAAAAAAACCATGAGAATCACGAGCCCGTATGAATATGTGGGACTAGCTATCATTACCATCATTATGAGCTCATGAAACGTCCCGTAGCCTTTAAATCTCTTCGCAAGCGTGCGCAGGTTTCCTTACGATGTTTTCCTTAACCGTAAGAGCGTATGATAACGTACATATATTTTTCGAAAACACATTGGTACGTGGCGGGATTTGAACGTCACCCCTTTTTTGGTAATATATACCTATGATGTATAGAAAACACCCAGACCAATACAATTTAATACAATTATCAGTTGTTTGGTACCACAAGCCTGCGCTTTTAATATGGGGCTAGATGGCGCTGTGTGAATGTCAGTGGATTTTATTTTCTTTTAGCGTCAGGTAGCTTACCGTAAAACAAGTTCGCTCGGTGGCCAACCTCAGACGTAAAGGGAAAATAAAAGAGCAAAGCCATCGCGAAAGTTGCCCGAATCGATACAGTAACGGTACTGGGGAGACTGCGAAAATGGTGCGAGAACCCGTGTCGAATACGCCGCGGCTTTAGGCCCGTGTTTCAGAACGAGACTCAAAATGGTTTCTTTTTGCAATTCAAGGATGTTTTAGAGCGAATGATGTTTTAATTATCAGGCTTTTCAAAGTTTTCGAGAAGCTAAAAACATATTTTTTTATGTTACAAAGTGTACAGGACGGTTAGGACGCTCACCTGATGGTGATACACCTGACCATGACAGATTAGCATTGAAGGAGGCCTACAACTGATAGATAGTTATTATCCTCCATCAATGCCGCACTGCGCCCGTCACCCGAGACAACAGATGTTAGGTATCTCATACCCGGTAATTTCACTAGCCACAGTGCCCTCATCCCGAAACACAGAAGTGGAAAACACTCCTATTTCATAGAACGATAATTGTTGGTCTCGATCAATGCCACTCTGTCAAGGTCAGACGTATCACTTACCATCAGATGAGCATCCTGACCGTCTTGTACGCTATTACTAAAAGTGATGTGCCATTTATAAGTCATTAAACAAGTAAATAAAACTAGGTAGGTAATCCAAAATTCCAGTAGCAAAATCACGGTTTCTTTGCATTAATCCTTGAAGGATATTGGTTCTTATATATATGTGGTTAAGGTGTGTAATGTGGACGCGTTGTTTGCAAGGAAGTGCCCGTCGAGGTCGCTGCGAGGCCGTCCAAGTAATATCTCTTAGCTTTAAATTGCTCCGTGAATCAAAGCGATAATCGGAAAATTTATACTTTAATTCTTTATGTAGTGAGAGCGTCGGTGGCTCAGTGGTGTGGACTGTCGCCTTCCTACCGGGAGGGCTGAGGTTCAAATCCCGACACGTACCAATGTATTTTCGAAAATATATGTACGTTATCCGACGCTCTTACGGTGAAGGAAAACATCGTGAGGAAACCTTCATGCACGCCTGCGAAGAGATTCGAAGGTTGTGTTTTAACTTTTTTCTTGGTCAGTAGACCATCTCTTAATAAGTGCGAGGTTGCCTTAGAGGTTAAAGGGACTACGTGGTGAATTATATCGAAGAATGAAGCTATGAAATATAATACGGGCTTAACGTATCTTTGCTTACCTAGCTAGCCCCAAGTTATGCGAACAGCTGCTAGTATGACTACTGAACAACGGATCGACAATTATATACTTGTTTTTATAAATATGTACACATAGAAACACTGAAACATATTTGTTTGTATGTCAATTCAAAAAGAGTCATCATCATCATCATTATAACGTCCCTCCCGAGGGCCCCGAGCCTACCCGAACGCGGGCGGACAGGCCTTAGTCGTCCACGCGGGCCCAGTGCGGGTTGAACGACTTCACGCACAACCTTTGAATCTCTTCGCAGGCGTGCGCAGGTTTCCTCACGATGTTTCCCTTCACCGTTAGAGCGTCGGATAACGTACATATAATTTCGAAAATTCGGATAGATATTGGTACGTGGCGGCATTTGAACTTGCACCCTCCAGGTCGGAAGGCAACAGTCCTCACTAATGAGCCACCGACGCTCATTCTAAAAGAGTAATTCACTAGCAGATGACCTTCGCCTTGTTTCCCACAAGCACACTCTCTTGACCCGATACCCCAGATTTTGTAATGCTTTAAGGTTGTAACGACAAAATAATGCTCGTTCATCCAAATAATTAGAGCGTCGGTGGCTCAATGGTGTGGACTGTCGCCCTCCTACCTGGAGGGCCGAGGTTCAAATCCCGCCCGTACCAATGTGTTATCGAATTTTCGAAAAACATATGTACGTTATCCGACGTTCCTACGGTGAAGGAAAACATCGCTAGGAAACCTGCGCACACCTGCACCTGCATCAGCTCTTTAAACGTCCCCACCGAGGGGCACGAGCCTACCCGTATAGGGTGATTGGGCCTTAGTCGTCCACGCGGGCCCAGTGCGGATTGGACGACTTCACACTCAACCTTCGAATCTCTTCGCAGGCGTGCATGAAGGTTTCCTTGCGATGTTTCCTTCACCGTAAGAGCGTCGGATAACGTACATATATTTTCGAAAATTCGAAAACACATTGGTACGTGGCGGGATTTGAAACTCAGTCCCCGGTAGGAAGGCGACAGTCCACACCATTGAGCCACCGACGCTCATTTAATATGTTATATGATGAGCAGAGTATGCATTGCTTATTTGCATATCATTTTATTTCGTTAATGATGATCACAATTCGACAATGATGGTAGGCTTAGCAACTCGACAGTGGGTCAGCAGCGCACAGTCACTGTGCTACAGCCTTGTAACACTTGCGGCTATCGGTTACAGCTGGCGAGGGGGGGGGGGAGGGGGGTAACAATCCGTTGATTAACACTCGTCAGCCCGTAGGCGGACACGATGGTGTGAGATACGAAATTTGGGAGGCGATATTAAAGTGTGTTGGAGGCGCGTATTCTAAGCGTTGATCTACACTTAAGTAGAGTGAGTAAGGGATAGCGCTATATACGATAAATAGCGCCATCCCTTTCTTACTAAATTTAAGTAAAGATCAACGTTTAGTCTTGTTCTAGAATACTGGCTTAAGATAGACAATAAACTACAGTTGAACGCCGATTATCCGAACGCCGATTAACCGAATCGCCAATTATCCGAATCGGTCCTAAGTCTATTATCGTTGTAAATTTTTACACTTTGTATTTTTGAGAAGGCCTGACGGGGTTGCAACTTTATCCGATCGAGATGGTCAAGTGAACGTTATTGTAGAACTGTGTTTGTTAAACTTATTGAAGTTTATTCGATGTGTGACAGTTCGTTTTCCTGTATTACCAGGCTATGAATATCCGAATTTTCGACTATCCGAATCGACCCCGGTCCCAATTAATTGGGTACTTGACACCACTAATCGTTGACGCACTTTTTATGAACTGTCAAAAAGGAACGTTTCCATATATTTTGTATGAGATTATTGAAACGTGACGTCATTGCTCACTAACATCAATTGACCTAATATTTTTTGGTTTCAGTGTATTTAAAAATACAATATTGCAATTAAACAAAAGTGATCAATGAAACGACATGTAAAATAAAGTGCACAATAAGGTTTGGTATTTTATTGCGAATGGTGGAGAATACCGAATTCGGATAATCGGCGTTCTACTGTACCTAGATACGAAATATCAACCGAAAAATGTCCGAGCCATATTGGAGTTGATTGTTTGCTAATTATCTATTTTAATGCTTCAAAGGATGCTAGAACTAAGAAATTTATTGTAAACCAATAAAGTTTTTTTTTTAATATCAAAAACAAAGCAGCCGATTTATTTATAAATAAGAACTAATAAGTTAGTTGAAATTTTGTTAAAGTTTCGGGATGAGGGCACTGTAGCTAGTGACATTACCGGGTATGAGAGACCTAACATCTGTTGTCTCGGGTGTCGGGCGCAGTGCGGCATTGATGGAGGATAATAACTGTACAGCTGTTAATTTTCCTTCAATTCCGCTCTGTCGTGGTCGAGCGTATCACTTACCATCAGCTGAGCGTTCTGACCGTCCTGTACACTCTGTAAAATAAAAATAAACTGATTTTACTGGAAAAGTGTCGCCGCGTAAAAACGATGGCTCTTAATAAACCACTGGATTGCCGTAAAACCAGTCGCGTGGCGGCTAACGGGCTGTGTGTTGCAACTTGGGTCAGGTCTGATTTGCTTTAAACCGGTACGTGGTAAGAGCGTCAGTGGCTCAATGGTGTGGACTGTTTCCCTCCTACGGGGAGGACTGGGGTTCAAACCACGACACGTACCAATGTGTTTTTGAATATTAGAAATTATATGTTCGTTATCCGACGCTCTTACGGTGAAGGAAAACATCGTGAGGAAACCTTCATGCACGCTTGCGAAGAGATTCAAAGGTTGTGCGTGAAGTCGTCCAACCCGCACTATGCCCGCGTGGGCGACTAAGGCCTATACCCTATACGGGTAGGCTCGTACCCCTCGGTGGGGACGTTTAATGAGCTGATGATGATGATGATGGTACATGGGGTCAAAATAATCTGGATTTAAGGTTGCAGTTCGGGATAGCAAAAAGTGATGTGACGAGGCTGCTGGGTGCCATTTTGAATTTGACAGTCATGTAATTAGTAAAAATTACGTAGGGTTCAAATTGTTTTATGTAGATTTTTTTTATTAATCGGTACAGTTAGACCCCTGAAAATCAGGATGTTCCACGGGGTACTTGGCAACATTGGTCGCAACGGACCCAGTCCGATGTTTGTATGTACGGGATATTTGATAGAAATACATTTATTTGACCACACAATTAACAAGACGATAAGATTTCTAGCAAAGCAGGGTCCATAAAAGACATGGTTCTATTAAATTAAATGTATTAACAATGTGTTTACGAATTTTCGAAATGATATAATTATATTGCTCCTTTTTTCAAGTCGGTTAAAAAGATACCAACATTTTGCAGATGTTCGTATAAGATTTACCATAACTCCAACGAACTATACTATCGCTTCTTTTGTCTAAAAAAATGTTGTAGTTTTCTCGGATATTTTATCCAATTTATTTGACTTTTTGTCGATTCTTGTAAATAGAGTAATAAAAACAAGATTGCAAGCGATTTTGGTTCTTATGCCTCATTACTAAGAGTGAAACTCGCACCGGTGACGGGGTCGCGGCTCACTGCCTCGACCGAGGTCTAACACGGTGACCTTATTGACGCGTTTTCTCCTAAATTTGTCAAAAAAATATCTAGATAACAAGAAATCATACAATTTGTGTAGTCCAATTCAATAAGATTTACACAAAAAAAAAACAGTATCAAAGTTACCTATATCATTACCAGCCTATAATGACCCACAGTGGGACACAGGGCTTCCGGCATAGCATAGCTGTGGGGAGATTGGGCCGTAACCCAGCACGCGGGCCCAATGCGTTGTGGTGTGTTAACGACTACCATACTAAGGTTGTAGCCGGCACCGACTTAACGTGCCAAACGAAGTACAGAGCGGCAGTGACTTCGTGAACCTTTAAATAGATCGATTAATACATGTTTTGTTCTCACCAATTTCTCAATTGAAGATAAATAAATATCCACTGACAGTCACACAGCGCCATCTAGCCCCAAATTAAGCGTTAGCCTGTAATATGGTGACTAAACAACGGGTATACATATTAAGATACTTTTTTGAAATACTTATAATAATAAACACCCAGAACAATACATTGTTGACATGTTTATATACAAAAATGTTTGTACTGCCCGGGGATCGAACCCGAAACCCTTGGTGTAGCCGACGTCTCTATTAGGGTCGCGCCCTTCATAAATTAACATGAGGTGTTTTTTAATTGTTTGTTGTTGTCTGTATTTACATGACATTCTACTCGACCTCCGCCCCCCCTTAAATATCTCACGAAATTAATGGACGCTCCCTTACACCACATATAGGAAGTTATAGGTGATAGTTCTTTAAAGCAAGTAGCTACTTTTTCCATGAGGCTGAAACTGGCAGAAAAATTTTAGCAGAACAAACGCGATAGCCAAGACGCAAAAAGATTTTGCACATCATCATCATCAGCTCATTAAACGTCCCCATCGAGGGGCACGAGCCTACCCGTACGCGGGTGATTAGGCCTTAGTCGTCCACGCGGGCCCAGTGCGTGTTGGACGACGCACAACCTTTGAATCTCTTCGCAGGCGTGCGTAGGTCTCCTCACGATGTTTTCCTTCACCGTATGAGCGTCGGATTATAATTTCGAAAATTCAAAAACACATTGGTACGTGGCGGGATTTGAACCTCAGCCCTCCCGGTAGGAGGGCGACAGTCATTTATTCACCTTTTGTACGGACATTACAATATTTAGGTATACAATAAAATTAAAGTAAATAAAAACCTTTTTAATAACAAGTTTCTGTTACAATTTTTCTGCCAGCTTCAGCCTCATATTTTTTCTGAGGCATCACTCACCCACACAGGTCTTTCACAACGATTCGCCGCGGACCGTGGTGACCTCAAAGTTGATGACGTCACGCGCCTCTTTTCCCATTGTGTGACCTCGTTAGGACGGATAGCGTGAAGTTGACCCCACTGTATGGACAAGTTGGTAGTAAGCCATTTATTAACCTTTTGTACGGACATTACAATATTTAGGTATAAATAAGCAATAAAATTGAGGTAAAAAAACTTTTTTAAAACAAGCTTTTATTTAAATGTGCTTAAAAAATAATAAATTCTCAACAGGCCAAACCACTGAAGCGCTTTTTTTTTCAAAGCATCAAAACTCATATTTTTAGTTTAGTATTTTAATCGTTTTTTATTATATTTTTGTATATTTTTTGACGTTCATAAGTGCTTTTTGTAAGCCTAATTTGAAATAAATGTTTTTGACTTTGACTTTGAATAAACTTTTAAACTAAAACTTGTACTGTTAATGTTATAAATAATGACACCTTTGAAAACTCAATTCTACTCATCGAATACTTTTTTCTCTCGTTATTTCTTTCATGTATCTTATGAGTTATAATGAGCGTCGGTGGCTCAATGGTGTGGACTGTCACCCCCGTACCGGTAGGGCTGAGGTTCAAATCACGCCACGTACCAATTCGAATTTTCGAAATTATATGTACTCTTACGGTGAAGGAAAACATTGTGAGGAAACCTTCTTACACGCCTGCGAAGAGATTCGAAGGTCGTGTGTGAAGTCGTCCAACCCGCACTGGGCCCGCGTGGACGACTAAGGCCTAATCACCCTATACGGGTAGGCTCGTGCCCCTCGGTGGGGACGTTTAATGAGCTGATGATGATGAGTTATAATAACAATATCTGGAATTACAACTGGAAGTGACGTAATAATTTTGCATGCGGGCAAAATCAAGCATTTTCAGGAGTGTCGACCTTATGGTTTCTCAGACTATATTCAAAGAATTCTTCATGCATCTGTACCATAGGACTTTTATACGGCTGACTCTGCGACTATACGCTACGCTTGCCAAGACGCGATTTCCACTCCGCGACGCGGTTTTTTGTATTATTTCCTAAAAATTACGATTACTTTAAAAGAACCAGTTTTGTTAGAATATATTCAATCGACATTGCACCCTAAAGCTAACGGTACACGGTTTGTATTCGCAGCGGGAGTTAGCAAACCATGACCTATACTCGAAGGTTGAGAGCTGATGAAGGTCAGGTCCGAGACTTCCTGCTTTGAGTGGGTGTGGCCAAGCTGGTGGCCCACCACAAGTGTAGCTAGGTGTCTCGATTTTCGCGGGTCGTCCCGATTTTCAGGGGTCTGAGGATGCGTCCCGATAATCTAATAATAATTTTATATTTAATTAAATATATCGCACCTTTCATACTATAATAGGGGCACATCTCAAAAATAACCGTTTTTAAGTTTGGCTAATATATGGGCCCAAAATCAACGCATCTACATGACGCTCTTGATACAAAGAGTCATAATGTGCAATGAAGCCGCGAAAACTGATTTTGTTCCTTTTCACATTTCCGAGTAGTGTGTCGTTTTAATAATGCTGTGATCAATATAATATGCTATAAGTAATTCATTACATTCTCATGGCAAGCATTCTCTATAATAAATATATTATTTTGCATTAATGTTTTCATTGTTAATGACATTTGTGAAACAAAGGCTCAAGAGTCTTCAAACGGGTTTTCCCGACAATCATGATTTTCGAATTGTGCCCCTATAATATGAAAGCTGAATATATATATATATATATTACTCTACATAACTTCTACAATTCTAATTCGCGCAACGATCAAGTCCCGATTTCGGCCTCGTGTCCGATTTAAAACAATATGACCTGGCACCACTACCCACCACCCAGGAAAAGCCCCACGTGTAATAATGAATAAATAAATAATAATATCCGATGGCCGTTGGAGCAGACGAGTGTTGAGTCTCGCGTCTCGGCAAGCGTAGCGTAGGACCGGAGACCGAGGGACGACCACTGCCAAAGTCGCTGGTGGAGGCTGTATGAGGAAAGCGAGGACCGGATACCTGGCGCAAAACGGGGGATAGTTATGTCCAACAGTGGACTGCGATAGGTTGAAGAGGGAGAAATATCTTTAGAATCCAACACAGCGCACCCTAGCCTCAAACTAAGCTATCAAACAAACTAAACAACAGATAAACTACTTATATATTTTTTTGTAAATACATATACTATAAAGCACCCAGACCATTACAAACAGACATGTTCATATGCCTTAGATAAACAAACTAGCACAATCTAACTCATAAATGTCCCGGCAAAAGTCTGCCCATCGCGGCAGTTGGCAGAATTATCATTCATAATCACGGCGCTTGCAACATGTCATAGTGACGTAGTATGCTCGTGCTTTTCATTTTGCACCCTTTTAATGACGCGTCAAGGTCAAAATTTAATGAATAAATAATTTTACGTTCTAAATATACGTATAACGATAAGTCAACCGGTGTGTCAAGCGGCTCGACATTTTCTGGTCATATTTCTTCGTGATTGAGTAAGTTTATTATTTATCTAAGTGTCGGGGGCAGGTTTTATCCTTTCAGTTACTAAGTTCGGCGTTATTTATAAATAAAGAAATATCTACTGACATTCACACAACGCCATCTAACCCCCAAGTTAAGCGTGAAGCCTGTATTATGAGTACTTAAAAACGGGTAAACATACATACATTTTAGTACTGCCCAGAGGCAGAGCTGGTTTTTCCCTTTTCACTGAGTTAATTTTTGTTTATTTTGAAATTATGGCTTGTTTATTTATTTTTTCCTTGATTAAGAAATAGGGAACGTTCCTCGTGAGTTTTATTTAACAGAAATGTAATCAAAAAAACCCAACAAAAAGTTAAGCAACGTGAGTCTGGATAAGGCTTGAACACGTGACAAAAATCCATCATTGTTGCGTTTTTGTAACCGGATTGAGGTACCGAACACGGGTCGCTGGTGAGGCTGGATGAGGAAAGATGAGGAGCGGGATATCTGGCGCGGAATGGGGAAGATATGTGTTCAGCCGTGGACTGTGATAGGAAGAGAGAGAGAGATACATAAAAAAATTAATATCTACTGACATTCACATAGCGCCATCTAGCTCCAAACTAAGCACTACCCTGTAATATGGGGATACTAAACAATGGATACACATACTTTTAAATATACTTTTTTTAAATACATACATAGAAAACACCCAGACCATTACAAACAGACATGTTCATGCACACAAATGTTTGTACTGCCCGGGGATCGAACCCGGAACCCTTGGTCCCTAATATCCGACTTCTTAACACTTGGGTCCGGGAAGCACAGACTGTGACAAATATCTGTCTAGATATTAATAAACTGGAAACGACCAATAAAGCCAAATATTTAATTGTCAAGAGTCGGACAGATACCCGGTAATTTTGCTAGTGAAATTACCGTGTATAAGAGACGTAACATCTGTTGCCCGGGTGATGGGCGCAGTGCGGCATTGATGGAGAATAATAACTATCTATCAGTTGTTGGCCTCCTTCAATGCCGCTCTGTCATGGTCAGGCGTATCACTTACCATCACGTGAGCGTACCGACCGATTTATACAACTTGGTGACATACAAAATGAAGGCTTTCGTGCTTTATCTTTAATAGCAACTTGATCGCCTCGGCGGCTTCTACTAAAGTTAGTTAACCCGCCACTGGTAACGACCGTTTGACTAACATTATTGGTTTGACGAACCATATGGTGTAGCGGTTGACATCGGCTGCTACACCAAGGGTTACGGGTTCGATCCCCGGGCAGTACAAGCATTTGTGTGCATGAACATGTCCGTTTGTAATGGTCTGGGTGTTTTCTATGTATAATATGCATAAATTAACAAAAAAAGTATATAAGTATGTGTGTGTGTGTATATTTTTTCCCCTTACTAAAGGCTTCACACTTAAATTTAACGAATGTCAGTGGATATTTTTTATTAGTGACCGGTACGACTGACCGGGATTTTCAACTTGTGTTCGTAATTGGCTCAGTATTAAAGTAGGTGAACTTTTAACAATAAATACGGCTCGTTAACACTAGCCTTTGCTCGCGGCTTCGCTCGCGTTAAGAAAGAACTATTTTTCATCCCATATTTTATCCCCCTAGAGTGGAATTATCAAAGTCCTTCTTAGAGGATGTCTGCGTCATAGTAGCTTTATGCATGCAAAGTCTTAGCCCGATCATTTGAAAGGTTTAAAGGTCCAATAAAATTTCATCCCCTATTTTATAGGTCTCCACCGAGGGGCACAGCCTACCCGTACGCGGCTGTGTAGGCCTTAGTCCAACGGACCCAGTGTGGATTTGCCAACTTCACGCACATATTTTAAATCTCTTCCTAGGCGTGCATAGTTAACTCACGACGTTTTCCTTCACCGTAAGAGCGTCGGATAACGTAATATTTCGAAAATTGTACGTGGCGGGTTTGAACTTGCGCCCTCCCGGTCGGAAGGCAACAGTCCACGTCATTGACCCACCGACGCTTCTGTTTTTCCTACAATTTGTCTGCCAGTTCGAGCGCCAACGAAGTATGTTATTTACGCATACGGGCATCGTGACAAAGAGCGGATGACCTTGGCGAGGCTTGAGGACGGCTGGTTGATAAATCATAATTATGTGCGAACGCGCCCAGCCTGGTTGACCCGAAGGCTTGACTTAATGACCCGGTTTAACTCTTTAAACGTCAGGATTCCAAATAAATAAATAAATATCCACAGACAATCACACTTCCAAAGTTGAAAAAAGTGTCCCCCTCTTATTTCTAAACTATGGGGTTGATAATATCCAAAAAAATGTATGATGTACATTACCATAAAATGTAACAATGTAATTTAGTTTGAACGATTTCTGGTGTGTAGCTTTTTTTTATACGTCAAACGGTGAACCACTATTTTTCATATTAAAGCTGTAATTGGTTCGTAAGTAAATCAAAATTATTTTATTTCATGTCACTTGCTGCTGCGAAACCCTCCACGTCTTGCCCGGTGAAGCTGTAAAGGCCATCTGCGGCCAACACCAGTACTTAGTCAGTTAGGAAAAAAAAACCCTTCACGGGCGAGTTTGACTCACGCTTGGCCAATTTTTTCTTAGTTTAAGACACTTTTACTAACCAAAATTAACCAAGCTGGGACAAATCGTTTATGCCTAAGGAAGTATAACCTAACAAAGGCTTGTGCAATCCGCATCGCCATAAGTATTGCGGCATCGCCGTGGAAAGTGTGCGCGTGACGTCACGTGCGCGGGCGGCCTTCGTCGGATGCATTGTCTTAGAGATCTGCGAGTGTTGGGTTTTGTTCTGATGCTGTAGGTTCCCGCTGCTGGAGCGCTTTACAAATATCATTATCGAAATTAATAGTTAATAATATAAAGAAGGTACACAGACGCATGCTTAGTTTATGTTATGATCTTATATTAAAACCACAGATTTCCCAATACAGGAGATGGGGCAAGCCGCGTTTTTAAGTGCGACAAATGTAAGCTCAACGAGCATACACTGGCTGCCAGTTTACGCTCTGTGAGACGAGTCAACACGCACGAATATTAGAAGAAATAACCATTTTTTCCCAAAATGCCATCCTGTGCAATTGTAACATGCCATCATAGCAATGAATCAGTAAATTTACCAAGAAATATAATACCTTTTCACAGGTAAGAACCGAAAAGAAATTGCGACACTGGGACTGCCTATAAACTTGGCGGCTAGTCCAGTCTAATGTATATTCGGATGTCTGTGATTAAAACATAAGTAAAAATGGTCGATCTCCTTATGAAATGAAAATATTATAAAAATATGAAACACAAAAAACACATTGAAAACTCGAAAAAACGTCCCCCTCCGCGAGGCACGAGCCTACCTATGGCGGCCTGGCGAGTGTATAGGCCTTAGTCGTCCACGCGGGCCCAGTGCGGGTTGGATGACTTCACGCACAACCTTTGAATCTCTTCGCAGGCGTGCGCAGACCTGATAACACCTGTTGTGTCGGGCGCTGTGCGGCATTGATGGG
This sequence comes from Leucinodes orbonalis, assembly GCA_019425675.1. Classification (NCBI taxonomy): domain Eukaryota; kingdom Metazoa; phylum Arthropoda; class Insecta; order Lepidoptera; family Crambidae; genus Leucinodes; species Leucinodes orbonalis. The sequence continues at coordinate 49,086 of PQWD01011203.1, read as the reverse complement.
GAATAACTAAGTATCTGTTGGGCCCCTTCAATAACGCTCTGTCATGTTTAGCCGTATAACTTACCATCAGGTGAGCGTTCTGACCGTCCTGTACACTATGTATAAATGAATGGTATAAGAACCACGCATTGTTTGCTCGCATCGCATTTCTTTTCATGTTAGAAACTCGAGATCACATTGTGCCGGCAGCTATTACGAGCACGCGGACCAGCGACACTTCTACATAAATTAAACACTGTTTGCTTGTTTTCTATTGCTTTTTATTAAATTACTTAAGTAAAAATTTGTCGACCCATGTGGTGTAATGGTCGAGATGTCGGCTGCTACACCAAGGGTTCGATCCCTGAGCAGTGCGCATTTGTGTGCATGAACATGTCTGTGTGTATTGAACTGAGTATTTCCTATGTAACATATGAATGTATGTTTAAAAAAATAGTATATAAGTATGTTTATCCGTTGTTTAGTACCCATAATACAGGCTTTACGCTTAACTTGGGGCTAGATGGCGCTGTGTGAATGTCAGCGGATATTTATTTATTTATAAATAACGCTGAACTAAGTATCTGAAAGATTAAAAAGTGCCCCCGATACTTAGATGAACAATAAACTAACAACCCACACGATCACGACGAAATATCAACCAAAAATGTCCGAGCCGCTTGACACACACGTTGACTTACTGTTACATTTATGACATAAAATTTTTCATTAAAATTTTGACCTTAACGCGTCATTAAAAGGGTACAAAGTCAAAAGCACGAGCACATTACAATATCACTGTGACATGTAGCGAGCGACTATGAATGTATTTTTTACAAATATATTTTGACGACCCGTGTGGTGTAGTGGTTTAGATGTTGGCTATTACACCAAGGATATGGATTCTAAACAACGGAGACACATACTTATACATACCTTTTTATATAGAATGAGACGTCTAGGGCGTTTCAACTGCATGCCTAGGTTAAAAGTTGTTTGAACTAAAATCTGTCAATCCTTAAGAACTTGGTGTATTGAAAGCTAACCCTTTCGAAAGAACGGATCAAGGTTCAGCCATGTGATTCAAATTCTGTTTTTGAATCACATGGCTGAACCTTGATCCTTTTCTGTTTTTCTCCACTGTAGCGCTAATAGTCATCAAAATAAATCATCATCATCATCAGCCCATTAAACGTCCCCACCGAGGGGCACGAGCCTTCCCGTATAGGGTGATTAGGCCTTAGTCGGCCACGCGGGCCCAGTGCGGATTGGACGACTTCACACACATCCTTTGAATCTCTTCGCAGGCGTGCATGTAGGTTTCCTCACGATGTTTTCCTTCACCGTAAGAGCGTCGGATAACGTACATTTATTTTCGAAAATTCGAAAACACATTGGTACGTGTCGGGATTTGAACCTCAGCCCTCCCGTTAGGAAGGCGACAGTCCACACCATTGAGCCACCGACGCGCTTATCTTAATAAATATGGCGCCTGAAAAAAAAATCTTCAACCATTTAATTGAATGCCGGCGTTTAACTCTCGTGGACATAATTATTCCACATTTTGCCTCGGTATCATCCCTATTGGTGTAAAAATCGTTACTGGTATGCTCGTTCGAAAAATAGAAAATTTCTCGAATAGTGTTTACTAACTGAACGCGCGTGTTCGCTAACCACGCACGTGTCCTGGTTGGGGTTAGTGTATTATTGTTTGTATTTAAGAAATCCAGTCATTGCTGAAACTGGCAGAAAAAAACTTTGAATTTTAAAAAATGTGAATATGCGTGCTCCCTCCTAGTTTTTTATTGGCTTGTTTCGGAGGGTGTCCTAGAAGATTATAAAAAAAATCTAGACAATTCGTACGTTGCAGTCAATAGTTATAAGCGAAAACAGCCATTTTTGCGCCATTTTTTATTTTTCAAAAACAGTAAATGTGCGTGCTTCCTGTTAATTTTATATTGGCTTGTTTTGGAGGGTGTCCTAGAATATAATAAAAAAAATCTAGACAATTCGTACGTTGCAGTCAAAAGGTATAAGCGAAAACAGCCATTTTTGGGCCATTTTTTAAATTTTAAAAAGAGTAAATGTGCGTGCTCACTCTTAATTTTATATTGGCTTGTTTCGGAGGATGTCCTAGAAGATTATAAAAAAAATCTAGACAATCGTACGTTGCAGTCAAAAGTTATAAGCGAAATCAGCCATTTTTCGGCCATTTTTTATTTATTTTAATATTATATATATATGTGCATCCTCTTATTTTATATATAATCTTGTCTTTCAGTATGTCCTACACGATATAAAATAATTTCTAGACAATTTGGACTTAGCAGTCAAAAGTTATAAACCTTCGTTTCGACATCGCGTTTTTTCTGCTAGTTTTCTGCCAGTTTCAGCCTCATAAAATTCATGAATATATTAATAAATTGCATGTCTTTTGAGCAATGGCTATTACACTGTTGATGGTTAAATTGTTATTTAACAATAACGGTCAAAATTATTTTACGTTCTAAATATAACAATATACAATTTTTGTTTGTTTGTTTATACGTATGTGTGATGGGGCTCAGGGATTGACGTTTCTTTGTGATTGTGCATTAAGTTAGTTGATTGTTGATCTTTGATATATAGTTAATACGACCAGTTCTAGTTTTGGAAACTTAAAGCAAAAAGAGCTGTCCGCAAGGATTTTACCGAAATGGAACCAAAAAGACCGAGACTCCAGCAGCAAAATGCATGATGCCGTCTCGCTTGCACGCATTAGTGTTTGACACGTGCGAGCGAAGAAGACTATGACGATAAGGTGTCGCGATCACGATACGGGTCATAGGAATGTGGACTTTATTTGATGGGTTTAAGAAAGATTTTAATTTAGCCAGCAAGCAGAGATTTTTTTTACTAGGATCTAAAGATTTTGTTCGTTCAACAAAAAGCAGCTTTATCTGTAAACGTATAAGAGTAGGACTCCCATGACGGCTTCTTCAGAACTATTGTTTGCCACAAAGAAAGGTTGTCTTAGAAAAAGCGTTCCCGAAAGTGCATTCAAGTTATTCCAGGCTTTATATATATGCAGTTAAGGTTGGTTTTGCTAGGGTTGAGGCCATGACTCCCCAAACACGGTCGTCGACCCCGGCCGCCCTCGCCCCAGCTCGTGTGATATTTACACGCTGCGACCCCCATGAGTTATTTGGTGACGACGTCATTCATGAGGGACGGGGTGGGCAACCTGAGAATAATGAACACAAACCGGCGCAGTGTTACCAACATAAGGCAGTTGTTAGTTTTTTTGTCAGTCTATAAAGTCTAAATGCAGACGACAGGTTTTCCGGCATAGCTTAGCTATGGGGATGTTGGGCTGTAACCCAGCACGAAGGTCCAATACGGATTGGTGTGTGTTAATGACTACCATACTAAGGTTGTGGCACCGACGGCTTCACGGGACAAACGAAAGACGGAATCAACTTTAATTTTCCTACAATCAGTGTCGCATAATGAGAGAAATAGCACAAAGTGATACACTCAACGGCGGATCCAGGGGAAGGGTCATTGGGGTCATGACCCCCCCTGAGCTATTTTTAAGTACTATACTAACGTACATTAACAAAATACCTTATAAGATGTTAACTTGACTACTACTATGTGACCCCTCCTGGCGCCGAACCTGGATCCGCCTTTGGATACACTATACGATCTTCCTATGGGACATCGAACCCGCGAACCATGGATCGCGTAGCGAGATAACCAACGCTCAGAAGACAGTTATAATTATTCCATCATCATCAACTCTTGAAAAGTTTTTGACGACCCAGATGGTGTAGCGGTTGAGACGTCGGCTGCTCCACCAATGGTTCCAGGTTCGATCCCCGGGCAGTACCAACATTTGTGTGCATGAACATGTCTATTTGTAATGGTCTAGGTGTTTTCTATGTATAATTTGTATGTATTTACGAAAAAAAAATAAGTATGTTTATCCGTTGTTTAGTACCCATAGTACAGGCTTCACGCTTAACTTGGGGCTAGATGGCGCTGTGTGAATGGCAGTGGATTTTATTTTCTTCATATAATAAATGACTCTATATGCCGTAGGGCAAATGGCCAATTTCCGAGCGAGCGTCCCGCGAAGGTCACCCCACTTCCTTTTCCTAGTTACACTGCGGCCTCGACCGAGTACCTGCATCCACTGCTAGCAAACACGCACTACTACTAGAAATAATTTTGCATTACATGTAAACAATTTAATGGTGTGGACTGTTAACTTCCGTTGAAGGGTGCAGGTACAAATCCCGCCACGTACCTATGTTTTAGAATTTATTAATTTATATGTACGTTATCCGACGCTCATACGGTGAAGGAAAACATCGTGAGTGAACCTTCATGCACGCCTGCGAAGAGATTCAAAGGTTGTGCGTGAAGTCGTCCAATCCGCACTGGGCCCGCGTGGACGACTAAGGCCGACTACACCCGCGTACGGGTTGGCTCGTGCCCCTCGGTGGGGACGTTAAATGAGCTGATGATGACTATATATCTATAAAACGTAACCTATAGTTTAAACCTAGAATAAATGACAGACCTACATTAGGTAACACAAAGGCTCACAGCCATGTCCCGGCACGCTCTCTTTTCTGGAAATATGTAACAACCTCTGATAAGAATTATGGCAGGGACTCGCTAGGGTTGCTCCGCGATGTATTTCTTTAACATATACAGGAATACTAGGTACCGCGGTAGACGCGGTACTGAGTCGTCTAGGTAGGTACCACCGCAGTGCCAAATACGAGTAATTATATAACTAGCTGGTGCTCGCAATAAGATGTATTACCTTTCTTTCCCTATTTTATTCTATAACAGATACTTAGAATTTATCAAAATCCTGTTTCGCAATCTCCTGGTTCTCAAAACGTGTGACGGAAAGTGATGAATTTCTACCGTTATTAATTTCCACTAACACAGCATCTCTCATGGTCAGGCGTATCCAGTGTTGCAACCTGATTTTTAGAAAAAGGGTATATTTAAGAAGGCAAAAAGGGCTAGATTGAGCGTCAAAAAATGTTCTGTTCTATAAATGCTGAAATATGTCATGAAGCCGGTTTGTTTTAGAGCGTCTAAAAAAGGTCATTATGACCGATGAAATAGCAAAAAAGTACTTGTTAGCATGTCGTAAACTTCATATTTGGTAATATTTTCAAGACAGTGAAAAATAGCTATTGCTCTTTTCGGGCTAAATCGTTCAAAAAGGAGTTCACCTATACTAAAAAGAACTAGATCTAGCTAAAAAAGGGCTAAGGTGGCGTATCACTTACCACCAGGTGAGCGAGCTGACCGTCGGAAACTTTTTTGAAATTCCCTTGATAGGTTAGCGGCAGCCCTACAAGAGCAAATGTTGCGTAGTTTCCTGCTTCGCACGGAAATGGTGGCCGATACGGCGCGGAGGGGTGAGGGGGCGTGACGTCACAACTTTGTCTATCGTGCCGTTCAGGCAATTAAAGTAGATGCGTACCCCTGGGTCATGGAGATGACGGTACTGATGACGTCAGCATTTTTTTAAAAGTTACGAAAATAAGTCTCTTTGATGGTGTCAATATGAAAATATGTTTTATTGGCGAGAACACATTTGGTACATTTTACACAGCTAGTACATAAAATCAGTGAAAATAATATTCTAACTTGAAATGAAAACTGAAAAGAAAGTTAATGGTATTTTTTTTATCATCTATATGTCTAATGTCTTTTCGAATTTTCGATAATTTCGTACATCATTATCCGACGCTCTTACGGTGAAGCAAAACATCGTGAGGAAACCTGCGAAGAGATTAAAAGGTTGTGCGTGAAGTTTGCCAATCCAAACTGGGCCCGCGTGGACGCCTAAGGCTTATACGTCCTATACGGGTAGGCGGTCGGGTGGACTTTACTGAGCTAATGATGATAATGAAGCACTGACAATAAACAAATTGAAAGTGAGAAATAAAGAAACATTTGTTTTAATAATCATTAGATTATCTTCTTAGAGGTAACCCAAGGGTGCCGCGCCTTTTCGCTCCGCTTTTGTCCCAAAACCTTGACTAGGAATCTCTCCTACTCTTCGACCTATTATAGTCCACTGCTGGATATATTATATCTGCATTGTACTGTTTGTTGTGAGGTAGTAACTCATTGTGTTGTGTTGTCGACAGTGACGGCAGCAGCGCGGGCAGCCCCAAGGAGGCGTGCTCGCCGCCGCCCGCGCCGCCCAAACCCAACGCCCGCCGCCTCAGCCACGGTGCGTACACACACACCGCGCAAACACACACACACGCAGCCACGGTGCGTACCGACACACACAGACACACCGAACGCCAGGCGACTCAGCCACGGTGCGTACACACACACACACCGCGCAAATACACACACACACCGCGCAAATACACACACACACCGCGCAAATACACACACACACAGCCACGGTGCGTTCAGACACACCGAACGTCAGGCGACTCAGCCACGGTGCGTACACACACACACACACGTACACACTCACAGACACACACACACACGCACACACACACAAACACACACCCAAACCCAAAGCTTGGCCACGGTGCGTACGGACACACACACGCACACACACTCACACACACTCACACACACCCAAACTCAGAGCTTGGCCACGGTGCGTACGGACTCACACACACTCGTTCACACTGCCACACACACACACAGACACGTACATGTGCACGCGCACACACACCACGTGTATTCTAAGGTGAACCATGTAATAAGGAATGTTAAATAAATGTCTTTTCAGTTTCATAGTAATAAACTTTGGGGCTACATGGCGCTGTTTGCATGTAGTTATGTAGGTATTTGGCATGGAGATCGCGTCTTGGCAAGCGTAGCGTAGGACGCCCTCCAGCCCGATGGATCGACGACTTGCGGGCGGTCGCTGGTGGAGGCTGGATGAGGAAAGCGTAGGACCGGGATATCTGGTGCAAAATGGGGGAGACCTTGGCCAGCAGTGGACTGCGATAGGTTGAAGAGGGGACCCTGTTGGGCACAGCACAATCAGTCAGACTGTAGGTTTGACTGCTACAAACCCCCTCTCTGACTGGTTAAGGTTACTCTCTACCTAAGTTACTGATGGTTTGGTGGTGTGCAGGCGCGGAGGGGACGCGGTGGCCGGACCGCCGCGCCGGGCCCTCTGACAGACGGCGACCGGGTGAGACACATTCATTATCCGCACATTAAACGTCACCACCGAGGGGCACGAGCCTACCCGTAAGGGTGTTATAGGCCTTAGTCATCCACGCGGGCCCACTGCGGATGAGTTCACGCGCAACATTTGAATCTCTTCGCAGGCGTGCGCAGGTTTCTTTACGATGTTTCCCTTCACCGTAAGAGCGTCGGATAACGTACATATTTCGAAAAGTCGTTAACATATTGGTACGTGGCGGGATTTGAACCTCAGCCCTCCCGGTAGGAAGGTAACAGTCTACACCATTGAGCCACCGTCACTCCACACACATTACTATGTATTATATACAACTAGCGTTTGCTCTTGACTTAGCTCGCGTTAAGAAGTATTTTTTACTAGGTGGTAGACTCGATACTGATTCGTCTAGGTAGGTACCACCGCAGTGTGAGATATCGTCCCGGGAAATGTGTTATGTACTTTTGTGTTTCGGGATGAGGGCACTGTAGCTAGTGAAATTACCGGGTATGAGAGACCTAACATCTGTTGTCTCGGGTGACGGGCGCAGTGCGGCATTGATGGAGGATAATGACTGTCTATCAGTTGTTGGTCTCCTTCAATGCCGCTCTGTCATGGTCTGGCGTATCACTTACCATCAGGTGAGTTCACTTATGATATAAAAAAGAAAAATAATAACGTATGTCGACGTAGACGACCCATCTGATGTAACGTTGGAGACGTTCCGGGTTCGATCCCCGGGCAGCATAAACATTTGTGTGCAATAATCATGTCTGTATTGGTCTGGGTGTTTTCTATGTATAATATGTTTGTAATTACAAATAAAAGTATATAAATATGTCTATCAGTTGTTTAGTATTCATATTTCAGGCTTAGTTTGGGGCTAGATGGTGCTGTGTGTGTCAGTGGATATTTATGTATTGATAGTGTGTATAAAAACAGTAAAACGAGTTTCTACAAGAGATGTTTATTCTTTCACACTTTACAAGAGAATCCATCAACTGCATGCTTACAATCAGCATTTATACCCTTTTATCGGAAGTCAACATTATAACTGTACTCAATAATCAACGAAAGTATTCATAAAGGTGGCGCCACTGCACCACTTCCGGTTGAATAAATGTTATATTGAGACTATTACATTTCGATACGATTGTAACAAAATATTTTAATACAAGCGTAAGCCATTTGACATCTTAGTTTAATATACGAGTAATACAGTAATTTCATAAAATATACGAAAAGTTAATACTACCGGATGCTTAAAGACCAACTATTAACATTGTCTACAAATCATAGATGGCGATACTTAAATGTAAGAACATGTTTACGTAAATATTAACAACTAGCTTTTGCCCGCGGCTTCGCTCGCATTAAATTCGGGATAACACGGTACTTGCATTTATCACTATACATAGGATTTCCCCTCCCTCCAACTTTGAAGGTTTCGGGGTCAATTTCAGAATTTTTTTAAGCAAAAAATATGTTATAGTGAGCTAACCTTAAAAGATAGACATATGCTGTCGCGGACTTTTTTGTAGACCATTAAAAGCAGAACAATACTCTCATACATGACTTTTGCGAAACTTTAACCGTTTACGCAGCGGAATCTCCAAGTAAGATATCCCCTCGGACTTTGTAACATTCTTCATTGCTGCTCCGCTTCTATTACTCGTAGCGTGATGATATATAGCCTATAGCCTTCCTCGATAAATAAGCTATCTAACACTGAAAGAATTATTCAAATCGAACCAGTAGTTCCTGAGATTAGCGCGTTCAAACAAACAAACAAACTCTTCAGCTTTATATATTAGTATAGATTTAAACGTTCAAACCTGTATGAGTAACAGTATGTATGTGTGTGTGTTCCAGAGATGCGCTTGAGTCCGGCGCGGGTCCGTCGGTGGAGACGCCGCCTCACGTCGTCCATCACCTGGTCAGTACAAATACTCAAAACATTATATCATCATCAGCTCATTAAACGTCCCCACCGAGGGATACGAGCCTAACCGTATATAGTGATTGGGCCTTAGTCGTCCACGCGGGCCCAGTGCGGATTGGACGACTTCACACACAACCTTCGAATCTCTTCGCAGCCAATGGTATTCTATATCAAAAAGTAGATGCCTATGTCACCAGTGCTCGCATTGTGAAGACTCGAAAATGACACAATTGGATCATCTAACAGTCAGTATGCAACGAGCGCCGCAACGAACAAGACACTTCGTTTTGTATGCTTGCTTTAGTCATGTAATGTGTTCGAAAGTGTACAAATTATGACTCTAAAATTTATAAATTTTAAGGACTTTTTTACCACATACAGATATTCTGAGAAAATAAGATTTATTTATTATTTTTCTAAATATGTTTATATAAATGACGCTTGGGCGGCCATTGTGGGTAAAGAAAAATAGAGGGCTAATTGGTTTTCTTGCGAGAGCGAAAAGGACACGAAATGTCTAAACTCTGTCGAACCACTTATTTTCATTTCGACAGTTAGAAATTTTACGTGAAAAGATATTGGACCTAATGGTCGGACGAGTTCTTGTTGGAAGAGGCATAAAGTTCTTTAATAAACCACGACGAAATCTTGCCTAATTGCCCTTTTAAATTAAAGATTTTAAAAAATATGAAGGTAGGTTACTTCTATAGACGAATATTTATCAGATAAAGATGTGTGGTTTTGCACATAGTTAACTTTGTAATTAATTATTTATTTGTAAATTTTTTTCGAACTGACTACTGCTCAACGGCGGATCCAGGGGGAGGGTCATGGGGGTCATGAACCCCCCCTGTGCTATTTTTAAGTACTATACTAACGTACATAACAAATACCTTTAAGATGTTAATGGACTACTACTATGTAACCCCCTCCTGGCGCCAAACCTGGATCCGCCCTTGCTACTGCTGTTGCCGCAGATGGCCTTTACAGCTCCCCCGGGCGCGTGGCGAGCGCTGATGGCTCTCAGCCTTAATAACACAACGTGTAATTTTAGCCCAGAGTGGGATTCGAATCTCGGCTTAGGGCGTTGCGGGGGGGTATTTGTAAAGATTCATGCAACTAAATGAGAAAACTCTGTAACCAATGATACAAAAAGTTTAAAAGAGCGACTATCGAGTTGCGGGCTCACGAAGATCCTACTTATTCCGTACCGGTGGTAGAGTCATAGAAATATAATAATATCAATGGATGATTCAAAAGTAATATTTATTTGAATAGATATGTTGAATGTGTATGTTCCAGGAGACGAACCCCCTAGTGGAGATGTCGGGTGTCGCGACGGAGGGAGCGCGCCCCAAGCCCGGGGACGGACCGAGCCGCAAGCGACGCCGCCTCGCCCCACACATACCCACAGGTACACCACACACACACACACACCACACACACACACACACACACACACACACAGCCCGGGGACGGACCGAGCCGCAAGCGACGCCGCCTCGCCCCACACATACCCACAGGTACACACACACACACACACACACAGCCCGGGGACGGACCGAGCCGCAAGCGACGCCGCCTCGCCCCACACATACCCACACAACCACACACACACCACACACACACACACACACAACACACACACACACACACAGCCCGGGACGACCGAGCCGCAAGCGACGCCGCCTCGCCCACACATACCACAGGTCACACACACACACACACAGCCCGGGGACGGACCGAGCCGCAAGCGACGCCGCCTCGCCCCACACATACCCACAGGTACACACACACACACACACACACACACACACACACACAGCCCGGGACGGACCGAGCCGCAAGCGACGCCGCCTCGCCCCACACATACCCACAGGTACACACACACACACACACACACACACACACACAGCCGGACGGACCGAGCCGCAAGCGACGCCGCCTCGCCCCACACATACCCACAGGTACACACACCACACACACACACACATCCCCCGGTACACACGCACACAACTCACCTTAAATCCTGTAAATTACTCTGCGGTAATTCAATAAAACATAATAAAAACAAATACTCAATATATACACTGCTAAGAAATGATTCTTCGCAATTACCATGACATTACAGATATATAAAAAGGGGCATACAAATATGATGAATTTGTGTGATATATTTCAATGGGTATTTGTTTGTATATTTCCAGGCGAGAGCGCTGCCTCAGTGGCGGCGCCTCCGCCGGAACGGCGACTGCCGAGACATCATTACCAACCCATGTGAGTCATGTATATTCATTATAAATATCCACTGACATTCACACAGCGCCATCTAGCCCCAAGTTAAGCGTGAAGCCTGTATTATCGGTACTAAAACTATTAAACATACTTTACTTTTTTTTGTAAATACATACATGATACATAGAAAACACCCAGACCATTACAGACAGACATGTTTATGCACACATATAGTTGTACTGCCCGGGGTTCGAACCCGGAAACCTTGGTGTAAGAGCTGACATCACAACCACTATGTTGTTTAATACCCATATCACAGGCTTAATTTAAATCTAACTGTGGTGATTTCATTGGATATTTAATAAATTATTATTTACTTAGGCCCGTATTCTAGAATGAGATTCAACGTTGATCTTTACTTACATTGGTTGAAAAGTGATGGTGCTGTTAATCGTTTAGAGCTCTATCCGTTTCTAACTCTACTTAAACGCACAATGGTCCACTGCGTGGATTAAGTGCGGAAACCAAACCGACAAACGTAGAAATTTAACAACTCTACTAAAGTAAATATCAACGCTTGAGTCGTTAGAATACGGGCCTTAGTATCTTCAATGTGTTTGACGACCCATTTGGTGTTGCGGTTGAGACGTCGACTGCAACATCAAGGGTTCCGGGTTCGATCCCCGGGCAGTACAAACATTTGTGTGCATGAACATGTCTGTTTGTAATGGTCTGGTTGTTTTCTATGTATAATATGTATGTATTTACAAAACAAAATGTTTTTCCGTTTTGTTGGATACTACTCAGGTTCTTCTTCAATTTAAGACGAACTTTGCAGGAATCAACTTTTATTATCTACTACCTTACTTAATCTTCTATTGACTTGACGTCTTGGCGGTTATTCTTCGAATGCCACCACGTTCCGTTGGCGGCTGTTATATATCCTTAGTGTTGCCATCTTATCATTTTTATTTTGCCAACTCGTATTTCAATTGTCATTATTATAGAGTTCAATAAGCGAGTGAATTTTAATTCTAATTTTAATTTTCAAATATATAGCAACTGCCAACACGTTGTTTAGTACCCATAATACAGGCTTGACGCTTAACTTGGGTCTAGATGGCGCTGTGTCAATGTCAGTAGATATTGATTAATTAGTTTATTCAGTGTGTGTTAGTATAAAGTTATGATACGTATGTGTCAGGCGTCGCGCGCGGTACCCGGCGGGCTGGCGCGAGCCGCCGCGGCCCCAGCCCGCGCTGCTGCTCGACATCAACCAGGTACCCACTCACCGTGCTCTACATACACCTTGACATAGACTTGTAATGAAAAATCCGGAATAATATACTCTGATTTTATTTAATTTACAGTAAATTATCATGATTAATTACTCTATTACGAGATGGGCAGGATTAATTTTAAAAAAAATGATATTTTAGTCAACCATTTCAACCCAAATTCATAAATTATTTACTCAAATAAATCTATGAAAGAGATTTTTAAATACTTAGAAAATAAAAGTGAGGGAGAGTCAGGCAATAAACGTGTTTAAACTTGTGTTACAAGTTAATTTTCAAAAATGGGATTTTTGTCTGTTTACGATTTGTTCTTAATAACTATTCAAAATATTATAACTGTAATGTATTTGTTATTTTTGATAGTATCACTATGATGATGATCATTAAACATCGTCACCGAGTTCCTCACGATGTTTTTCCTTCACCATAAGAGCGTCGGATAACGTACATATATTTTTCGAAAATACATTGGTACGTACGGCGGGATTTGAACCCCAGCCCTCCCGGTAGGAAAACAACAGTCCACGCCATTGAGCCGCCGACGCCAACGCTTTGATAGTATATGTATAGTTAAAAGTAAAACTGTAAGAATTAAATCTCTCCAGTCATTTTATAAACTTCCTTCGACGATTGGATGTAGGGAAAATAAAAACAAGATTTTTCTCGTGTTATTTGTCATGTGTATGTTAGTTTTTTTGTTATTTTGACCAAAATAATTTTCATTTTCATAGGTTTCATAAAACTAAATAAATATAACTGTACAACATATAACGTAATACAAAAGCCCGTGGTGGTTCAGATGTCACTCCGAGGCGCGAGGCTGAGCGCGTTAGGCGGCAACGGCATGTGGCCGCACGCACACGCGCACGCGCACGCGCACGCACACGTCCACGCGCACGCACACGCGCACGCGCATGTCCACGCGCACAGGGACCACGCCGCACGGACGCAGGTATGTCGCTAGCCAACCTAGCGTAGTCTACCTTAAATATATATTATATTTATAATTGAATTTAGAGGTTATTCGTGTCTTAAAGCACTTAACAATGACCTCAAGACAAAAAATATGTCATTAAAAGTATAACATAACAAGCTCAGAATGAAATCGCTCCAAAAGATATAATAATTATAAAATGGTAAAAATATGTATATATCATGTATTTACTTCCTGAAGTATAATGAGCTAATTATTCCACGTACTAAGGGTATACATAGGTCTTGATAAGTAATTAAGTACACATAAAATGTCATGTTACAATATGGACTTCAATAAGGAGTTTTTGCAGATACATATTTTAATGTCTGCATTGAAATAGGCCCATCGTTATTTATACTATACGACAAGCGATGCTGTTGTCAATGTTAAACGGTATTATATTTGTGGAAATATCTTTTCATTGAATTTATTTTGTGTTTTAAGCGATATTTATCAGTATATTTTTTTTGATTTCGTTTATCTGGATGACTGTTTGATGCATTACATAAATTTTTGAAGTTTAGTTACTCAAGAAATATATTATTGTATTATTTATACTAATCGTATTTTATTCCAGCGTGTGTTAAATTTTTTATACACCATACATAGTTTGAGTACTTATACTGTCTCAAAGCGACCTGAACATAAACACAATATGCAAGATGAAATTCATTATTAAATTATCAGTTCTTTAAATGTAATACATATTTTATTGTACGAGTGCAACATACAGACTAAAATATGTTTCATTATCAAAATAAACTGTATGTTGCGCTCTTATCGATTAATTTAAATCAATTTGAATTTGATTTTGTTAGCATAGTTTCAGGTTAAAATGTTCATGTGTTGTAAATTCAAGGTCCAAACAATATAAAAGCAATCTGGGCATAGCATATGTATGGATGGTAGGCGATGTTTAAGGTTGGGTTTCGATAATATGGCAGAAACTCTTAAATGTTTTCATAACAAATCATAATCTTCTTTTGATGAATACGCATAAAGCATACACAAATTAAATATAAATTGATGATTAATAGAACGTTTATTTAGCATTTATATAAGAATGCCAGAAAGATTTTTTATCACAATAATATCAATTCATAAAAAGTAATACAAGTTAAGAAATGTTTCTCTTAAAATGTATGCTATATTTTTGGTTTAATGAATTGAATGTCTAAATTTTATATAAGATTTTCTGCCAAAAAGAACTCCTCCGGTTTTCGACGTGGTAACAATTATAATTAGTTTTAAGTTAATTATGTAAGACACAGCGGACCGACGATTTTCATTTCGATGTTTAGACAAAGAAATAGGGTGTTTTTATTCAAACTCAACCGAAAATGATCTTTATTCAATAAAAAGCAATGTAACTCGAAATGCATAGGTTACATTAGGCTTGTCGAGACAACTGATTACTTGATTTCATGTGAAAATAAATAAATTCGCAAGAAATCCTTAGCGTAACTTACATCACTATGCAGAATACTACTAACGGTATTTATGATATTCGAAACTAACTTATAAAACGCAAATAAATTTTGTTGGTTTGTAAATTTTGTAATTTTTCGTTCGATAATAATGTAATAATAGCAATATTGAAAATACCGATACATAAGCGATAATATTGCGAATGTTGAATCTGGAAGAGATCGCTTCAAGCGATAAGACCGCCTAAATTGCATTATTTTCTTTTATTTATTGTTAAATATGTATATTTTTTGTGTGCAATAAATAATATCTATGTAATGTTCGCGTACGGCGGTAATACCGTGTTTGTAGAGTACAGAATATGTGGGTTGAATAAGGATCGTTGGCGGTAGTGTTTGTGTGGCGTGTGGTATACCCGCGGCAGTGGGCTGTGCGCTGTGGGCAGAGGGTAATGGGTCCGTGGGGCGGCGCAGGTGGCGGGCGAGCTGTGGCCGGCCGCCGTGCTGCCCGCGCTGCCGCACCTCCGCTACCAGGTACCGCCGCACCACTCCTTACGTCCTGGTACTCACTCCCGTCTCCACTACCGCTCCCACGCTCCCACGCTACCACGCTACCAGGCACCTCCACTCGCCCGCTGATACCCTACTACTGCAGCTCACCTATACTGTAATCATTGTTTACGCCTGTCTTACCTCCACCATACTCCTTATATCCTGGAACTTTACTCCCATCTGAACTTCTGCTATCAGGTACCTCCACACGCCCGCTGCTAGCCTACTACTGTAGCTCACCTCTACTGTAATACTGCCAATGTTCCCGCTTGTCGAATATACCTCCACCATACTCCTTATATTCTGGTACTTTTCTACCATCTAAACTACCGCTACCAGGTACCTCCACACGCCCGCTGATAGTCTAGTACTGCAGCTCACCTCTACTGTAATACTTCCGTACCCTACTCATCTTTCCCACCTGTCTTACCTCCACCATACTCCTTATATCCTGGTACTCTACTCCCATCTAATCTACTGCTACCAGGTACCTCCACACGCCCGCTGGTAGCCTAGTACTACAGCTAACCTATAATACTGCCGTACCCTACTCATCTTTCCCGCCTGTCTTACCTTCACGATACTCCTTCTATCCTGATACGTTACCCCCATCTAAACTACCGCTACCAGGTACCTCCTCATGCCCACAGATAGCCTAGTACTGCAGCTTACCTGTACTATGGTACAGGTAACTACTACTACCATACCCTATTCAATGTTCCCGCCTGTAAAATAAACCTTCACCATACTCCTTATGTCCTGGTACTCCGCTCCCACCTTAAAAAATATCGTCAACTTCAATATGCGCTTCTTATGTCCTGACACATTTCAAATATATCGCCACTGACACTGGTTGGTACGTATTCTGTGTGCCCCGATTCCGTAAATCTTCTTATTCTTATCCGCCTTCTCTAATTTACTTTTGCTTCTCATGGCCTGTCACTACTAATTGACTGTACCTTCCATCCCATGGTCTGTTTGTTTAGTATGTGAGACCTTGCAGTTTGCTTCCACTGATGCATTTGCATTAACTCCGTTTTACATCCTGCTAGTCTGTACTTTCACCACGCTCATGGTGTCCAAGTACCTTGTATCCCGCATAACTTGCACTTATTACCTTATGTTGCATATAAGGTAGCATACGTTGGTTTTCTTTCCCTGAACCTGATCCAATCTTTCACGATCCCAATGTCCTTGTACCGAATCCACCGTACCTGTATTTCCGCCTGATCGAACTGCCCGCTTTCTCTTTCTGATGGCCTGGTACCGAATATGGCATTATAGGTGATGCCCACCTGTGTTTCCGCCCAAACAAATGAACGCTTTACATAGTCCAATTCCGATCTGTTGAAAACACGCTTCTACCACTCTCCTGATGCCCTGTGTTTTGTCAAAATGGATTATAATAACTTTTCTAATTGCTTTCACGAAAATTTTCCAAGTTATGTTAATATAAGTTGCATGGTGGATTTATGGTAATCGGTTTGATTTATTAACTATTTACTTTGTTCATATATAAAGCTATAACTATACATTAAATATATTCTAAACTTCTACAGACTGTTTGTAAGGCTTTTTTGATGAGGAATATTATTGATGACTCGTTGCTTTCTCTCTCGAAAAAACAATAAGTAACAAGTATATACGAAAGCTTACTAAAACAAAAATATCCAGAAATTACGGAGAATAAAGGAAAGAAATCAATTGTCTAAGTAAAATAAGCTGTGCTTAGCTGAGTTAGTGGTTCATCATAAAAACTAGCATTTCCATGCCAGAGAAACAGTTTCGGTTTACTCATTACTCGAGAATAGTTATAGCAGCCATTAAAAAATGGTTACAAACTGGCAGAAACGATCGGTACCTCCCATCCATTCCCTATGCATGGCAATACTATTACATCATCCAGGTAATCAAGCAACCCACTCGCACTGTGACGTCATCTAATTCAATCCAAACCCCGTATGACTACCCTCGCACTTCCCATCCCATAATGCTGCAATATTAACTCGTACAGGAGGTTTTGTGATTGTGTTTGGCTGGTTATGTCGCTTGTTCGCGTTGTGTCTGATAGTGGCCGGACACACGGCGGGTCGAGGCGAGCGCACGCGGTCCTGGATAATATACTGATGTATGATAAACACACATTGCTTATTATGCTTGTATTAACAATAAACACGGGTTTATATTAAAGATAATCAGAATTAACAACTTTAAAGTCGCTTTATAGGACATTATTGAGAATTTGGAGAATCTTTTCCTGAATGTCGCGTTTGTTCATTTTTTATTTTTCGTGTTGAACCCAGCGAGCCAGATATTTATTATTCATTTATTTGTATTCTCTTCTTACGTAATTGTTAAAATTGCTCTAAAGTATCAAGACTTCGGTTTTAACTTGTAGTATTAAAAGATTCGGTAACGTCGGAAGAAATTCTGCAAATTGGAGCAACATTATAAATACAAAATTGTATTTATTTATCGCTAAACTGTGACGAATTGAGGCAATATAAAATCTATTGTCAGGCGTCTCCTGGAGATGCGGTAATAGAAAATGGGTTAGTATCTGATAAAATAACACAATAAAGATATCTCAAGTCTTCCATACCAAATTAAACGGACTATGAATACTCATAGTCCGTTTAATTTGTACATATACATGTATCATCCAAATATCAATAAAGAAAATTGATTAAGGTATTTGGAAGTATATAATGTTCAGAAAATAAGTAATGTGTGTTTGAAACATTGAGAAGTCTTCTCCTACCAAGACCGCGTTCGTTCGCCGCGTGGTTTTGTCCTAGTCTCGGCTTCCGGTCTGGTCCGTATGTCCGCTTAGCGCACTCCCCGCGGTTGTCTGTTCCAGGTTGGATAACATTTGCGCTGAACATTCTGCTGTTTTGATTAGTGTTTTTGTTTTTAACTATTATACTTACTTGGTGAATACTGTATATGTGGCCGAAGATCGGGCCGGTTTACACGTTCTGTGCTTATTTATGGGGACGGGAGGTGCTAGAATAAAATAAAATAATAGTATCTATCACAATTTTGATGATTATCATATTAATAATATGAAAGAAACTATGCAGTTTGTTTTTAACGATATCAGTGTAGTAGACTTCTTCAATGAAGAAACTATATTCGAAGTTCAAGCGTCTCTTCCACTCTTTACTTTATTAAAGCTCATGTAATTATATTAACATATTCGAAGCTCATGGATGGTGAACCGGCCCGTCGAGGCTCTAGAACATTCCCGGCGTGCCTTGAATGTTGTAGCTACACACACTTAATTGAACTCACATTATCAAACTCTTTTATAGCATTTACTATCTCCATTTTCGATATCGTATTTTCTTTAATTGATAACTTTATAGCTACATCTAGCTTTAACATCGCAACAATGTTTTCACGAGTTTTCTAATTATCTTTAAGTATGAGTACGTAGTTGTGAGCGCTATTAAAGCTAGACACGAGACGCAGGGCTTGTACCGACTCGCAAGCGGTCTTCCATTATGTTTAACATAAGCACAAACAATATGCATGCCCAGATTATTGTTTCGAATAACGGTTTTGGTGAGATGAAAACATAGTTTAACATCTATTTGTAAGATTATATGTGGCTTGTAAAATGTAAGCGCTGTAGCGCAGGCGGAAACTCGATGACGACCCTTGACCCCGTTTATTCTGATGCTGCTGCAGCTGTATGGGGTATGGATAAAGGTTCGCCACCGAAGTTCTGCCACTCAAGTGGCGTAGTGTAATAATAGTCCTACTGATTCCGAGATACTGTTTGTACCGGACGCTGCCCGATCGTTGTGTTTGCGAATAGATTTACCTCTGGCCCCGACACCCGCAACCCGCTTAGTTTAACATAACGTCACGTGTTTTTCTCGATAGCTCTTTACCGACTGCATTGTATACAACTTTTCAATCATTTTGTACAGGTTATAATTTTTGCATTGGTTTTTGCGCTTCTAGCATATCGGCCGCAATAGTTGGCGCGGAGTAAAGTTCACTCGCTTTAGTCGTTCTTGCACATTTCCTACGAATAAATGTTTCTTACAGAAATTTGTAATGTTTTCTTCTTTGTTGTTTTTAATACTGTACGAACATTCGTGGATTTCGCTCGTGTTATTTTTACTCATACTATCACGTACGTCTATGTGTACACTTGATTATGATGCTCTTGGAGCGGGCAGCGTCTGACCCGACCGTACTGAGCCCACAGCGATCCACAGCTTATCCGATCTATTAGATTCTATAATAAATTCAGTGTTACTAGAATATTTTATTCTTAAGAGAGACGAGAAATATATTTTATTAGGGGACGTGTATAAAGCTTTATGGTGGGTTTCTTAATTTGAACACTTTGTCTCGTAATAACAGCCTTCGGATGGGTGTAAAATAATTGAATAGTGTTACTAACTCTAGTTCCATGTTAGCTTCTGTACATTTTTGGGATTACTGATGTTGTAGCTTCAGTGCTATATTTTTTCTTTAAAATACCATCACCGATATTTCTGTTTGCATGATTTTTCATAGATATTCGTTTATGATTTTGCTTTCTGAAATGTTTGTGTCATGTTTTTACGTGTTAGTTTTAGTTGAGACAGATTTATCAAAATTTTACTTTGAATTTAGACTTTTTCAAGACTCTTAGATTTTAGTGAGGCATTTGAATTAGTATGCCTTGTTTTGAGATGTCTCTAATAGATTCCCTTGTTTTCACAATTTAAAGCTGGATATGCGAATTTAATTTTCAAAAGGAAAAATGCCGTGTGGATCGCTGTGAACGAAGCAAGGTCGGTGTGACTTGTACCAACATTCTGAATACTGAACACGTCCGATGCTCGAGCACTGTCATGTTAGAGCTTGGCTCATGTGTGGTGGCGGTGCCGTGACGACGGCCGAATAGTGTTGCGGGTATATCGATAGTTTGACAATCGCGTAGACCTTGGAAATCATTATTAATAACCCTGTCGATACAATCAATACTTTTTTCGGTGCAATAATATTGATATACTGCAATTTTGTTGATCGTAGCTTGATATAGACCATCGATATCGATATTATCTGCAACAAAAATCGGTAGCCCTACATATCAGGTACATATATCGTTAATATCAATGTGTGCGCTATTAACAGGGTGTAACATTCTATATTCAGTTTTGATGATAGTATTACGGTATTTAATATTATTGTACCATCTTGATATCGATATTATTATTTTCACTCAACAATTGATTGTCTATCGATATACATACTGAGTGGCAACACTACAGACCCTAACAGCTAAGGCGTAAGGTCGAAAGTCGGCCGGCGTCACGGCCGCGAGGCTGACGAGGGTCGGCTGCTAGACGCGGTGTGACTAGACGAGGTGGCGGTAGTCTGCATACACGTGTGCGTTACGATACTACTGCTAGGGACCGAACATGCACAACTTCATTGTTGAATGTATTTTGACTAAGGCTTTGACTAAGTGTTCTTAAATATTTTTGGTAACTTAATATATTTTGAGTTTGGATTGATGTCTAATCCGGGGATCGCGAGCGCGAATACTACGTGGAGACCGTATAGTTCAAGTAGCTTTCTGGGATTTTTCACAGTTAGGTTAGTTTGAATCACCTGATTGGCTGAAGGGTTTCCAGTATATCTTTAAGGATGTCAACTACATTTGTATTACTGCTAAAGTGTTTATTTTATTATTTTGATACCAAGATGACAGCTTAGCCAAACATTTTGTGAGAATACCTAGTCGAAGATAAAGTTTGTTTTTATGAAATGTTTTTATAAGTTATTAAGTTGAAAATGTTCGGTCCCGCACAATCTAATACATTGTAATAAAATAGAGTCAGTCTGCACACTGCTTGGTGACATTAGGTTAATGTGCGCGGATGCCTTACGAAAAGATTTTATTCATCTCACACTTCTGGACTGAGTTTTTCTTCTTTTTATATTAAACACATGTACTGGCGACGTGGCCTACCAAATATTTTTCACTAACTCAAGCAACGCATGCGAACTTTTCGAATGTCAACTTTTGAGAGGCTCTCGTGATATGGGTGCAAAAGATTGGGCTTATTGCAGGTGCCGGGCTAATTTTGATTAATGTATCATGTTTTGTATCTATTCGACCCTTCCAATTTTTGAACTTGTCTATTGTTTTATATGAAAGAAGTTAAGTGAATACAATTTCCAAGTTACATTGCATCGTCGCAATTTTTGCTGTTTTTTTTTTATTTTTAATAGTGCTCTGCAATTGGACTTTAAATTAAACTTGCGTTGTACAGCTCTAGTTTAAGTGTGACGTCATCGTATTTTCCTACGTTGCCGTCTAAATAAGTATAACATTAATAAACAAATAATGAAAGCATTAGTAAATATAATAATGTTTTCGTTTGAACAAAAGCTTTTCTTATAAATCTATGACGAGTCTTAATCGGTGATAAATATAATCCAGCGACCGCGGGTTCAGTCGTTTGTGATTCCAATATACTTAGCCTCACCTTTGAATGATTTCCATAACATGTCAACTGATAAGTGGCACGACTGCGGGTGTTTTTTTCAAGGCTTTCGACACTATAATATGTTCAAATTTGTTCAGCTAGAAACTCGTGTTTGGAATTTGCATAGTTAAAAACACAGTTTAGAAAAATATTTGGTTGGTCGCCTTGTTTTATATTAGACATTGGCTGTTACCTGAGATTCTGCTGTTTTTACTGTGACATGAGTAACAAGACCCCGTGGCGACTCTGTACTTACATTCCCCCTAGCTAATACCGTCGGCACTTTCTTAGTACGAAGCGTTGGTGGCGTATCGTTTTATGTAATGATTGTACATTTATGTTTCCAATTTTATATAATTCACACGCTGACCCATAGTCTGAGCTTATACATATGTTAATGTTATATATTTTCTAAAAATATATATTATTTTTGTTAAATTATAATTTGTAATATTTAACGCATGAATCGTCTATGATTTGTCAAGTAATGGTATATAATATATATGAATGCTTGTTAATTTTGTGTTCGGTTGCGTCACGAGTGACGTCATGTGGTATGCTTGGGGAGCGCTCCTAGTGGGCGCTAGTAATGGTTTATGGAATTTTCGTTTAATGATCGCGATGCCGCGGTATATTGCTAGTCTTGTGTGAATTTTTCCCTTATACATTGAATCTGTTACTTACAGTATTTACTTTGAATTAATTACATTGAAAAAGTTGTACACCGTGGCACGCGAGATTTTATTAAAACTTATCGTTCGCTGGACGCACACCCTTCAGCAAATAAAAAAATCTGTGAAATGTATAGGATACTTAATTAGTAAGCAAAATATTTCGTTCTATTTGCTGGGAGCTACCTACTACAAATTAGATTAAAAAGAGTTAATGAATAATATGGGTCCTATATGTCCACCCTGAGTAACACCCGCTGGTTTCCATCACTTCGCATAGAAATGGAATAGGAGCTATTTACCTTTTGAATTGGCAATGGACGTATTCGGCTCTAGTAACTATATAATTAAAATTGTAATTATTCGTCCCGTCGTTTTGGTAAAGTGAGACTGAGCTGGCAAAGGTTCTGCTACACCTTTATTTAAACACTTCGATCAACTCGAGAAAAATCTAGACCGCAGCCAAATATTTTTGATGTGAATTATATAGTTAGTAAGCAGATGCTGTACGGTGTGTGTACTGCGAACGCAAAGGTCCCAAGCGAGTGCACAAATATTTTTTGCACTTGCCTGGTGACGTTGTAAGTGTTCTGTAGCCTACAGCTGATATAGAAGTGTTGAACTATCGCTGCAAACTCGATTGGAAATAATAAAGAAAACTAGGTACACTTGAGTCCACGCGCTCTTTAATATAAATGATTTAGTGATCGGATTTGGTATTTCTTATTGTGGTGCTCTAAGCTGAAAAATTTAAACTTGTTTTTTGCCACATTCAATGCCACCGCCTGGTTCGGAGAGTTCCAGTAATTTTTATAGTGCTGACGACTCAAGCGAGCCCATCGCACAGTCTAAGTGGCATTACGAAAGTACATCGTGAAAATTGTAGTGGCAACGAACGTGTTAAGTAAATCATGTAAAGATTTTAAGGCTGAGTCTAAACTTTCGGCCATCATCAGCGTAAACTTGAAAATTTATTTCAAGACAAACCGGGAAATCACTTTTACAAGTGCAAATATAATAAAGAAACAAAAAACTATATTTTTTCCAAAATTAAAGTAGATACAGTATTAATTCGTGCGAGCCGCTCTTGCAAGTGTGAGCGAGCGAGCAATACCACCGTCTCTTTCCCACTATTTCTCCTCCGAGCACGCAGCGATAGTTGTAGCACTTGTATAGAAGGCTGCAGGAGGTAAGGTATATGTGAGTAAAGTATACAATGGGGTTGCGGTAGATGGGCGGCGCGCCGGCCGTGGTGGCGGGGCTCGGGTTCGGAGCGCTCGCGCCCCGCGCGCCCTTCGCCGCCACGCAACACCACGCATACATCGGCTCGCAGGTGACTACCGGACATATGGGGAGTGTGTGTACACACACACTCACACACACACGCATGGACACAGACAGACAGTCATACACGCACGGACACAGACAGACAGACACATACAGGCATGGACACAGACGCAACACCACGCGTACATCGGATCGCGGGTGACTACGGGGACATATGGGGAGACTGACACACACACACACACACACACACACACCACGCGCATGGACACAGACAGACAGACAGACACATACACGCATGGACACACACACAGACAGTCACATACACGCATGAACACACACAGACAGGCAGTCACATACACGCATGGGCACAGATAGACAGACAAACAAATACACGCTCGGATACAGACAGACAGACACATACACGCATGGACACAGACGCAATACTACTCCTACATCGGCTTGGAGGAGTCGTAGGTGACTACGGGATCGATACATACGGGGAGATAGACTGACACACACGCACTGGCACACACACACGCACACACAAGCCTATGCATACACTGCATACACACAGATCCACACTAACACACATACACACAGACGTGTGTCTGTGTGTATGTGTGATCCGTATATGTGTCTGTGTAGACACATATATAGACAAACACACACACACACACACATACTAGTATACATTGGCTCACACACACAATCACACAGAAACACACAACAGGCACGCATACGCGTTCGCACACACAGACAAGCACACATGCACACAGGCACACACGCTGATATATTAACCCACAATGACCATTATAATCACATACACACACAAAATACGTAGTTTGAATAGTGGTTTGTGTGTGTCAGCGCGCGGAGGCGGCCCGACTGGAGGCGGACGCGACCGACCTCGGCCCGCTGCTGCTCGCCACTGAGGTAAGCACAAATACTTATATATTAATTACATATAAATAAAATTGGAGTGTCTGTTTATTTGTCGATGGTTCACGTTATGTCGTGTCCTGCTTGCCCGAGTAGCTGTTCTCTGCAGGATTTGATGACGGCTGCGGACAGCGCTGTCGCCGTGGCTGGCTTTTTGGGCTTTTACGGTTTGATTGTTTTTGCTATCGACACGCTAAAAACTGTCTGTTTGTAAAATTTTAAAATTTTTCTTTATGCATACGAATATTTATGTAACTAGCTGTTTCCCTCAGTAATAACAACATTAAAATTATTCCCCCGCAGCAAAACATACCCTTAAAACATCGCTTTATTTTTCTCAAATAAAAAGTATCAATTATCATCTAAAATAAAAGAAGCCTATGTTATTTCTTATTACATCAGCTACCTGCCCGCTAAACGTCCAGGCCAAATTGGTCCACGCCACAGACATCCGAATATACAATTAGACTGGACAAGCCGCCAAGTTTATAGGCAGTCCCAGTGTCGCAATTTCTTTTCGGTTCTTACCTGTGAAAAGTTATTATATTTCTTGGTAAATTTACTGATTCATTGCGATGATGGCATGTTACAATTGCACAGGATGGCATTTTGGGAAAAAACGGTAATTTCTTCTAATATTCGTGCGTGTTGACTCGTCTCACAGAGCGTAAACTGGCAGCCAGTGTATGCTCGTTGAGCTTACATTTGTCGCACTTAAAAATGCGGCTTGCCCCATCTCCTGTATTGGGAAATGTGTGGTCCACGCGTTTCATAGATTACCCGTGACTTAAGAAGCGATTTTAGTTTATGTTTTACTGCGGGAGAATATATTATAACGCGGCTAACCGCGCGGAGAGCTAGTGATGAGAATACAAAGTGTTGTAATGTGTTGTCCAGGCGCGCGCCGGAGCGCTCGAGCTGGTGGCGCCGCACCGACACGCGTTCCCGCATCACCACGTACGTATCCGTTACCGGGGGACCAAAATCACCACTCCCCCCTCCCTTTGTTTTAGTGTTTGAGTCATCATCGGACACGGCAGGTACGGCTCGACTCGACTGATAGTGATGATATTTATGTATTTATTTATAAATTTACAATATGAAAACATAATAAACACATACTCGTATGTGCACATATGTATGTAAAAACATATAAAAAAAATTAAATGCTAAATATATACATTCAAAACAAATGTGAATCCGCGTCCTGGCACACCGGCGTGAAAAACTCCTCGCCTTTTTCTCGTAATGTTCTTACATTAGTCATTTACTTTTCTCATAATATATTTTTTTCAAAAGTCCTTTTTTCATAATGTATTTAACTCATGATTCAATTATGTCCAGATGTTCTTTTCTCACAATGGAAGGTATCTTCCTCATAATATTATTTTGTTTTAATTTACTTTTCCTATAAAATACTTTACATTTAATGTACTTTTCCTCTAATTTCATTTCCTCATGGTGTACTTTTCTCACTGTGTACCTTCCCCATGATGCCTTTTTCTTACAATGTACTTTTTTGATTTAAGCCTGAAAGAACCACCGGCGACTCTCGTTCGGCTTATATTTTAATACTATTAATTAATATTTAAAAAAAACAAAATGCTAATGTAATCAAATAATATGTACTAATACAATAACATATATCTATATAATCTAAAACAGAAGATAATAAGAAAAACAGCAAGAATAGAAAACTTTGTAATTATATAAACACATTAAAATGTCATACAGTGTTGTCATCTTGACATTTTTGCAGTTAGATCCTCATCCACCTCATCCAGCCTCCATCTGAGAAAAACTGAAGACCAGGATATCTGGCGCAAATTGGGGGAGACCTATGGTCAGCAGTGGACTGCGATAGGTTGAATAGGAACTGTTTTTTTACTGTTTGATCCGAAAAAGGCAATAAAAAGGCTGGGTATTTGTGTGGCACAGCATTAACGTGTGGCGTGTGTGTGTTGTAGCGTCGCGGCGTGGGCTCGGCGGGGACGGCGCGAGCCTTCGTCCGACCGCACGCGCGCTGGCACACGCCCATACACCACGTGCAGGTCAGTGCACTCTACCACACGACCGCACGCGCGCTGGCACACGCCCATACACCACGTGCAGGTCAGTGCACTCTACCACACGACCGCACGCGCGCTGGCACACGCCCATACACCACGTGCAGGTCAGTGCACTCTACCACACGACCGCACGCGCGCTGGCACACGCCCATACACCACGTGCAGGTCAGTGCACTCTACACACGACCGCACGCGCGCTGGCACACGCCCATACACCACGTGCAGGTCAGTGCACTCTACCACACGACCGCACGCGCGCTGGCACACGCCCATACACCACGTGCAGGTCAGTGCACTCTACCACACGACCGCACGCGCGCTGGCACAGCCCATACACCACGTGCAGGTCAGTGCACTCTACCACACGACCGCACGCGCGCTGGCACACGCCCATACACCACGTGCAGGTCAGTGCACTCTACCACACGACCGCACGCGCGCTGGCACACGCCCATACACCACGTGCAGGTCAGTGCACTCTACCACACGACCGCACGCGCGCTGGCACACGCCCATACACCACGTGCAGGTCAGTGCACTCTACCACACGACCGCACGCGCGCTGGCACACGCCATACACCAGTGCAGGTCAGTGCACTCTACACACGACCGCACGCGCGCTGGCACACGCCATACACCACGTGCAGGTCAGGCACTCTACACACGACCGCAGCGCGCTGGCACACGCCCATACACCACGTGCAGGTCAGTGCACTCTACCACACGACCGGCGTTCGTGTGTTTGTCACGCCCCAAAGGTAGGGACCTGGACAAAGAAGAATAACTTGAAGGGAGTCAAGAATTCCGAGAGGGCTGAGCCCGCGCGCATCTCCCGCGTTTTCGGCCTGTATAACCGTAAGGTTGAGTCAGGCCATGGGTGGTGCTGGGATGTACCACACAACCGTGGCACACTTAGAACAGATAGGGCACCTAGACTGGACTATAAGACAACCCTTCAAAGGATCGGGCACCTACTATAGACTATAGGACCCTAGGATAAGGCTCTTCTATTCGGGCTTAGGGACCAAATAGAAGGATCGGGCATCTAGACTGGACTATAGGACCAAACCTTGGGACCCTTTGAACGGATAGGGCTAAGTGTGTACGCCCGGTGGCACTCACCCATACACCACATGCAGGTTAGTACACTGTACCATACAACCGTGGCACACTGACGAGGAAAAGGGCACCTAGACTGGACAAGACAACCCGTCGTAGGATCGGGCATCTAGATTGGACTGACCAAACCGTGGGACCCTTCGGACGGATAAGGCTAAATGACGGAATCGAAGGATCCAGCATCTACTCTGGACTGAACAAACTATGGGACTCTTCGAAGGAATAGGGTTAAGGGACCGAATCGAAGGATCGGGCATCTAGACTGGACTAGAGGACTAAGGAACCCTTCGAAGTGATAGGGCTAAGGGGCCAAATCGAGTGATCGGGGAATCAAGGTTGGTCTATAAGACCAAACCGTAGGACCCCTCGAACGGATAGGGCTTAGTGTGCACGCCCGGTGGCACACACCCATACACCATGTGCAGGTGAGTACACTGTACCACTCAACCGTGGGACACTGAGGACGGATAGGGCTAAAGGACTGAAACGAAGGATCGGTCATCTAGGTTGGACTGACCAAACCATGGGACCCTTCGGACGGGTAAGGCTAACTGAAGCGAAGGAACGAGCGCAAAAAATGAGCATAGTATTATAACATGATGATTGTTTTAATGTTAAGTTCCAACCTTAAGGCCTGTGCCGTTTCATCATTACAGCCTAACACTTACGGCTCCTTGAGCTGAACGCCCGACCACCTGCGGCCATCAGCTATAATTATGTTAATGGTGTGCTCTCATGCCCGCAATGTGCGAGGATTATTACAAGCAAATAATCTCAAATTATCAAAAATTGGATACATCAGCCACATGCGAGCACATCAACGGAAAAACAGGAGTTAAAGACACTCGCCGTGGCCAAAATCGGTCGAAATTTCATCATCTAATACTATTTAGAGGCTAATTATGGCCTGTGCCCTTTAGCGAGACGTAATAGGTGGACGTAGGACATTCACTAGGTGGTCGACGCTATACTGAGTCGTCTAGGTAGGTACCACCGCAGTATATCGTCCCGGGAAACAGAGTGTTATGTACTTTTGTGTTTCGGGATGAGGGCACTGTAGCTAGTGAAGTTACCGGGTATGAGAGACCTAACATCTGTTGTCTCGGGTGACGGGCGCAGTGCGGCATTGATGGGAGATAATAACTGTCTATCAGTTGTTGGTCACCTTTAATGCCGCTCTGTCATGGTCTGGCGTTTCACTTAGCATCAGGCGAGCGTCCTGACTGTCCTGTACACTTGTAGCATTAAAAATAGGCCCGCTTAAAGTATATTTCCCTGTTTAGGGCGGAGGCGGCGTGGTGGCGCGCGTTGCTCCGCCCACATATCAGGTAATGGATTATTTATTATTATTACTTCCTATTCAGCCTATCGAAGTCCACTGCTGGACATAGGTCTCCCCTATTCCGCGCCCGATATCCCGGTGCTCCGCTTTCCTCATCCAGCCTCCACCAGCGACCTTGCGCAAGTGGTCGGTCCCCGGTCCTACGCTACGCTTGCCGAGCCCCGGTCTCCACTCCAGAACTCGACTGCTCCAACGGCCCGAGGTTCTGCGACATACGTGACCAGCCCACTGCCACTTCAACTTATTATCACTTCTACTTACTATTAACATTTGTTTTCGAAGCCCTTAGACTCCGGGCCAAATAGTGGCCTGGACTTTTGGAAGGCAACAGAGGAACTTTATCGATAGTTTAAGCTTTGTTTGGGCTGTCTAAGCTGATTTAGTTCCTCTGCGTATATTACTTTTTATTATGACTACTAGCGCCTTAGTTTAGACTTAAAAAAAATCAATTAAATGTGAGGGAGGGTAATAAGAGCGTCGGTGGCTCAGTGGTGTGGACTGTCGCTTTCCTACCGGGAGGGCTGTGGTTCAAATCCCGACACGTACCAATGTATTTTCGGATTTCGAAAATATATGTACGTTATCCGACGCTCATACGGTGAAGGAAAACATCGTGAGGAAACCTTCATGCACGCCTGCGAAGATCTCCAATCCGCACTGGGCCCGCGTGGACGACTAAGGCCTAATCACCCTATACGGGTAGGCTCGTGCCCCTCGGTGGGGACGTTTAATGAGCTTATGATGACGATGAGGGTTCACGGGCGCTGAATAAAGTAGTACGAGCTAATCATGTAAAAAAGTATAGATTCGTGATATGCTCACAAAACAATCGAAAAAAGTGTTCCGAATGCAGCGACTATTACAGGAACCAGTGAAGTCTCCACAACTTGATATTCCGTAAACTGAGCATAAGAAGGTGTTACATTAGGAAATATAATTTTTATCTAATTGTATTGTTGGACTTTCCTAATATTGAGTGTTGGGTGTTGGGGCAGGTGTTCCTGAACCT
This sequence comes from Leucinodes orbonalis, assembly GCA_019425675.1. Lineage (NCBI taxonomy): Eukaryota > Metazoa > Arthropoda > Insecta > Lepidoptera > Crambidae > Leucinodes > Leucinodes orbonalis. Next base: position 18,561 of record PQWD01011203.1, on the reverse strand, counting down.
GCTGGCGATGTTCCCGGTGGGCGCGTACCCGGAGGCGGGGGAGGAGGCCCGCGCCTCGCCCGAGACCGAGAACTACGAGGCCCTGCTGGCCCTGGCCGAGAGACTGGGCGAGGCCAAGCCCAGGGGACTCGCGCGACGGGACATACACATGCTGCCCAGCTACAAATACGCGCCCCACACCGGTTGGTGGTCAAGTACCTTGAACGATTAGCAAAAATGATAAAGTCAAGCAACCATCGGAATGGCCAAGTTTTGGATGGGTGACCGAAATTGATGATGGTGAAAATGTCAAGGTCACATGAAAAATTATAAAAATGATGATGATCATAAAAGTCAAGCAACCATCGAAATCAAATTTTGGATGGGTGGCCGGAAAGTATCCAAATCATAGAATAGCAGTCGCGCCCCTATCTTGGACCAGTAACGACCCAATCTTGGTATCGCATTAGTCATATTGTGTGTCGGCCTTTACCCCCCACTGAGCATAGTCCATGTACTCCCAGGCTCATGCGTGGACCATCATCATCACTATTTACGACTATAGTCTAACTCTAATTATCATCATCACTACCAACATTCATCATCATTACAGCCTTATTATGTCCATGCTGAACGAAGGCCTCCCCTAATGACTCCCACGTGGACGGATCCCTAGCAGTTGACATCCATCTGCTCCCGCCACCTTAACCAGGTCATCCGTCCATCTGGTTAGGGGTCGGCCTACGCTTCGCTTACCGTAGTTCTCCTACGGATATCCTCGTTTCAGATTTTATCGCGTAGGGAGACACCTAACATAGCCCTCTCCATAGCACGCTGAGCAACCTTGAGTCTGTTCAAGAGGCCCTTAGTGAGCAACCACGTTTCGCTTCCGTATGTCATAACTGGCAAAACACACTGGTCAAAGACCTTCGTCTCGAGACACTGAGGTATTTTGGACGAAAAGATCTGCCTTAACTTCCCGAACGCTGCCCACCTAATTGGATTCGAGAACTCCTTCTCGAAGTTGGACTACCCATTTGGACTACCTGTCCCAGGTACACATATTCGTCTACAACTTCGAGGACAGAACTTCTAACTGATATCGGTATAGGTACGACATGGGTATTAGACATGACTTTCGTCTTGTTCATGGTCATTTTAAGACCCACCATCTTAATTTTATATTTCTTTGAATCATATTTTATTTATTTTAATATTATTATGAAATTGACATAACCATGGTGTAATAAAATTGATATATACTGTAATAATAATTATAATTAGGCAATGTTAATGAGAAAGATATTTATTGTGATTATTATTTTTAAAAAATCAAATCATTTTTGGTAGGTTTTATGTGTACATGCCTGCGAGCAGGCTAAACACACTGAGCCTATGCTGTATAATACCACCACAGACATCCCAATATAATTAGACTGGACAAGCCGCCAAGTTTATAGGCAGTCCCAGTGTCGCAATTTCTTTTCGGTTCTTACCTGTGAAAAGTTATTATATTTCTTAGTAATTTACTGATGCATTGCGATGATGGCATGTTACAATTGCACAGGATGGCATTTTGGAAAAAAACGGTAATTTCTTCTAATATTCGTGCGTGTTGACTCGTCTCACAGAGCGTAAACTGGCAGCCAGTGTATGCTCGTTGAGCTTACATTTGTCGCACTTAAAAACGCGGCTTGCCCCATCTCCTGTATTGGGAAATCTGTGATACCACCATTATGTACTGTGTTTTAGCAAATAAAAGGTTTTCGACTTTTTTATTGACACCTGGTGCTATGGGGATACTGTAGAGCGGGCGTGTGTACCAGCAGTATGTCCGTGTGTGGCGTGTCGGCCTGTGGCCCCCAGTGGGCGCAGGCTATGTGTGTGTGTGTGTGTCAGGCGAGGCGGGGTCGTGCGTGGTGTGCATGTGCGAGTTCGAGGCGCGGCAGACGCTGCGGGTGCTGCCCTGCAACCACGAGTTCCACGCCAAGTGCGTCGACAAGTGGCTCCGGGTCAGTACACTTGTATACTATGCCACACGGAACACATACCGCCGACGCTACACAACCCTCATCAATTGAACACTGATGTCACGTCACTAATAATTAGCATTGTATGCGGGAAACAGTCATATTGTAACTCTTAAGATTTAATCTATCATCATTCATTCATTCATCATCAGCTCGTTAAACGCCCCCACCGAGGGGCACGAGCCTACCCGTATAGGGTGATTAGGCCTTAGTCGTCCACGCGGGCCCAGTGCGGTGCGGACGACTTCACACACAACCTTCGAATCTCTTCGCAGGCGTGCATGAAGGTTTCCTCACGATGTTTCCCTTCACCGTAAGAGCGTCGGATAACGTACATATATTTCGAAAATTCGAAAACACATTGGTACGTGGCGGGATTTGAACCTCAGCCCTCCCGGTAGGAGGACGACAGTCCACACCATTGAGCCACCGACGCTCCATCTAATCAATCAATAAATGTTATTTAAAGTGAAAGAATCATTTAGTAGTAGAGTAGGCTTGTTTAGTGGTTTCTTAATTTTTTAGGACAACCAACAAGATAAACACTGGTACAAACAACAATAAATTAGAGACAAACTTCAAGCTGTCACCTTACTTATAGGTTGCCACGGCATGCAATGTGGACTATAGTATTAAAATTAACAATTTTAAAAATATCATTTATTTACTAAGTGATAGACTCGATACTGAGTCGTCTAGGTAGGTACCACCGCAGTGACAGATATCGTCCCGGGAAAAAGGAGTGTTATGCACTTGTGTTTCGGGATGAGGGCACTGTAGCTAGTGAAATTACCGGGTATGAGAGACCTAACATCTGTTGTCTCGGGTGTCGGGCGCAGTGCGGCATTGATGGAGGATAATAGGTGTTGGCGTTGTTGTGTTATGCGTTAACCAACACATTTTGCGATGTCTTTTAATATTATCTTCGATAAACAATTAACTAACTAGATGCGAAATCACGAAGAAACGTCAACCTTAAAATGTTCGAACTGTATAAGACATACGTAAAGTTATTGTTATATTAAACAGAAAATTATTCGTTTAAATCTTGACCTTAACGCGTCACTGAAAGAGTACAAAAATGAAAAGCACGAGCACACTACTGTCACTATGACATGTAGCGAGCGACGTGATTATGAATGAAAATTCTGCCCAACTGACGCGATGGGCAGACTTGCTGCGAACACTTTTTGGGTGAAATTGAGCATTTGGATAGTTTATTGTTTATCGAAGCATATTATACATTAAATTAAATATAAATATCTGCTGTTTTACAGCTTTGTATCTGACTCGATTGCGTTATCAAAGAAGTTTGATTGAAGTTTGTCGACCCCTATGGTGTAATGGTCGAGACGTCGGATACTACACCAAGGATTCCGGGTTCGATCCCCGGGCAGTACAAACATTTGTGTGCATGAACATGTCTGTTTGTATTGGTCTCGGTGTTTTCTTTGTATAATATGTTTGTAGTTAAAAAAAAATAAGTGTGTTTATCAGTAGTTTAGCACCCTAACTACAAGTTTGCCCTTAATATGGGGCTAGTTCGCGCTGTGTGAATGTCAGTGGATGTTTATTTATTGTTAATGTGTTGTAAATTTCAGTCGAACCGCACGTGTCCCATATGCCGCGGCAACGCGTCCGAGTACTTCTCCAACGCCGAGTGACGTCACCGGGACCGCGGGACCGCCGGACCGGGACCACGGGACCGCCGGACCGGGACCGGGACCACACGCCTTGTGACCCACACACGCGGACCTACCCCCATCGGTGGATAACTGTGACCGATCGGTGTGCCGTAAAACCAAATGGTACGTCGAAAAACCAATTGGTTCATCGAAAAAGCAATAATTACATGAAAAAACACGATTGTGTAAAAATAACTTATTGGCATGTCGAAGATGTCAATTGTTACGTCTGATATGCCAATTGTAACCTGGAAGAATCAATTGGTGTGTCGAGAACTCACTGGTGTTCTGAAGATGTCAATTTTTACGTCGAACATGCCAATTGTGTCTAAAAAACCAATTGTTACATGAAAGAACCAATTGGCATGTCCAAGAACCAATTGCAGCATCAAAATTGCCAATGAATGTGTTTAAACACCCAAATAGTACGTCGCATGTGCTAATAATACCTACATTGAAGATTCCAATTGGTGTGTCGACGGACCAATTGGTACATCGAAGATACCAATTGATGTGTCTCTGCGTCATGAAGTTCTCCTTCATCATATTCATTGGTACAAAGCAATGAACTATTTAAGTGTTGTTTCAACCAATTGAAGTATGGATAAAGCGGATTTATGAACAATATGCGAACTATTCGTCGCCATGACAGATTGTCGGGTCGTTTTGTGAAATAGTGAGTGACGTAGGGCGTAGGACAGCTCACTGTCTTGAGTGTGGGACCGTATTGGCGGAACAGCCAAAATAATTCCAATAAAAGCTTACACGATGTTACTTATGTCTTAGTTTTAAGAGTTTTAATTTGTTTGAGTTACCGCCCCCCTTCCCCCATTGGGTTTAGGCCTTGAGTAGTGTTTAGTGGGTCGATAGGCCTTTGGTTTGCGAAGGATTCGATTGTCACGAAAAGGTGTTACTTGCTAAAGTCTGTATTTTGTCGAAATTTTTAAGCGAACCTTTTTGAAGTTTAGTGTATGATATTAATTTTGAAGTTAAAAATATGATGTGAGAACTTAAACAAGACACAAATATATAACTTTGTATTTCGCTAGTTTTTACAGATAAATAACCCAAATTGTTTTGTTTAGACGCGCTTCATGTTAAAAGCTTTGGATTTTTGAAAGGCTTTCAAAAGTATTTTTTTGGATTTGACCACGTGTTTTTAAAGGCAATGGTTGTTACGCCTTTTCTTATATTAGTAATGTTTATACTTAGGTCTTTGTTTGACTGCTAACATATTAACTTTTAATATGAAATCTAAGAAATTTTAAATCGAAATTGGTAAAATTTTCATTTTAACGGATTGTGTGGCAATTTATGAGTTTTTGTAAATGACGAGCGATTTTTTAAAGTTTGAAATGTTTAACGCTTTATCCCGCGTTCGATTCCCGGCTGTGCAATAAAGGCAATCCCAACAGTGAACTTCATACTTATATGTTTATATTTACCCTTTTATGGCAATAAGAAGTTTTTAAATTCATTTGATGTTGGAATAGGTTATTTTAAAATGCAATTAATTTCGAACCCTAAAGAGTAAGAATAAGGTCCAAATTGTGGTGGGAATATATATATATATATAATATATATATATATATATATATATATATATATCACTGCCTAAAAAAGGGGTATTTTTTTTAAGTCTGTAATATTTAGCTCTGGTTGAAATCTGTAATGGATAAATTGAATTGTAGCAAAGTGCTATTGAAATAATCGTATCCTAACTAAAGGTGATTGATTTAGTAGTATATAATTTATAAGGCGCGTCGAGATTCTTTTAGGACACATAGACGACCCATGTAGTGTAATGGTTGTTAAGTCTGTTTAACGGGTACCGGGTTCGATCCCCGGCAGTACAATTTTTGTTTGAATTATTCTGGAAGTTTCGAGGTGTGTATTTAATAAAATATGTTTATCCGTTGCTTTGTACCCATATTACATGCTAGAGTCGCTAGATGCTAAGTTTGGGTCTAGATGGCGCTGTGTGAATTTCGCTAGATTTTTTTTGATAATATTTGAACGTTACCTCACATGATGCGTTGATGGACCAATCCCAGCACAGGAGGAAGACGCACTGCGCATACAGTAACCAGATTAGTCGGTTCATTTCCCACGCTTTTAAATTGGTTTTCTATCGCCGGTACATCGGTGAGCCTTATAAATTGTGTACTAACTGTACAAAAGTTTGTTTTTTATTTATCCACAGTTTGATTTGTGCCTTATTTTCTTCGATAAACATTAAACTATCTACATGCACAATCTCACTCGAAAAGTGTTCGAGACAAAATTTTGCTTTTCTGTCAGTTGGGCAAAATTTCCATTCATAATCACGTCGCTCGCTACATGTCATAGTGACATAGTAGTGTGCTCGTGCTTTTCATTTTGTACCCTTTTAATGACGACTTAAAGTCAACATTTTAATGACACATTTTATGTTTTAAATAATCTTTATTTCTCACAATAAATATTACATTAGCGTCTATTACAATTTGAATGGTTTCACATATTGCTTGTGCGAGATATTTTTAAGTATAACAAGTGTCAAGAACCTCGGACATTTTTTGGTTCATATTTCTTCGTGATTGTGCATGTAGTTAGTTTACTGTTCTGCCTATTGCACCGATAGTAATATACTAGGGTCCACATTTCATAAACGTCTGTTGTGTTGAGAATGAAAATATATTTATTCAATCTGGGTCCATAAAGAACACTTATGGACCCAGATTGAATAATAATATGTATGTTGATACTAATGTTGTGATTGTGTTGGTGTGTGTTGTATGTTGTTGTGTTGCGCCACGTGTTGTTCCCGGGAATGTTTGAGTTTTTGGAATTCCAGTTGGATCTATTTGGAATATTTTTGTTTTCATCATCATCATCAGCTCATTAAACGTCCCCACCGAGGGGCACGAGCCTACCCGTATAGGGTGATTAGGCCTTAGTCGTCCACGCGGGCCCAGTGCGGTGCGGACGACTCACACGCAACCTTCGAATCTCTTCGCAGGCGTGCATGAAGGTTTCCTCACGATGTTTTCCTTCACCGTAAGAGCGTCGGATAACGTACATATATTTTCGAAAATTCGAAAACACATTGGTACGTGTCGGGATTTGAACCTCAGCCCTCCCGGTAGGAAGGCGGCAGTCCACATCACTGAGCCACTGACGCTTTTATTATGTACAAATTTGTGTAATGTCGCCCGCGGTTTTGGGCATATTCTCGCAGTAAAACGTAGTATGTTCATGTTAGATAAACAATAAACAACATGCAGAATCTCACTCTAAAACGGTCATTTTTCACGGTAAAAGTCAGCCCATCGCGTCCATTGGGCATTTTCATTCATAATCACGTCGCTCGCTACATGTCATAGTGACATAGTAGTGTGCTCGTGCTTTTCATTTTGTACCCTATCGGTGACGCGTTAAGGTCAAGATTTTAATGAATATTTTTTTGTTTATAAATGTAACAATAAGTATACGTATGTGTTGTGCGGCGCGGACATTTTTTTGGTTGACGTATTATTGTGTTGACGGAAAATTATAACTATCAAAATTTTAAAAAAAATCTCATATTTTAGACTTGTCTTGATTTGGAAATATAACAAATGGATCCAATAAGAATTGGTTGTAAGAATCTGCGTTTACGTTTTAGTTGAATGTTTAGTTAGACTAGTGTAATATCGCATTTTATTTCTGTAAGCGCTTCCCATTTATATATTACTGTGAAATGTTATTATTTTTAATCACCAGTATTGTATTGTTGTGTTTTAGTTTAATTTTTTTTAGTATTTCAATTGTTACGCTCGCTCCGGGTCGCAGTTCGTTGGATTTGGGCAAATTGTGCTCAATTCGATTCAGGGACGGTTTGGGAATTGAGTAATATGCAATAAAATGATAGAATTTACAAGCAATACGTTAAGTACTTAACGAAAATCTTTTCTTCTGACTGAATGGTTCAAACTGAGAATATCTTTATTCAAATAAATCTGTCAATTGTTATTATGTTATGTTTAATGGCTACCACCGGTTGGCAATAAGTAGGATCTTCGAGAAGAGCCGACAACAAACTCTATAGTCACTCTTTTAAACTTTTCATATCATTGGTTACAGTTTTGTCATTTACCTACACGTAACTTTACAATTATCTATTATAACATTAAAGAATCCATATTTAGACGCCGATCTAAACATAGCGACATTTCGATATTTTAAAGTTCAATGGTAGATTATTTCCTTTTCGCGTATGCGAAAAGGAAATACCTACCTAGCTTAAATCCTACCTAGCTTAAACGTTGCCAGTGTAAAATGGTAGAATTTTACACTTACAGTTCTAGTGCTCTCGAAAATATTGTTTATTTTCTTTAATTATTAAATGTTATATTTTTTGTCTTAATCTTTGCTTTCTGTTTATTGTTTCTATTTTTAACCGTTCAATATAAAAATTGATAATAATGCAAGAATGGTTATTCTTTATTTCATCATGAAAAAGAATGTGAAGCTTTGCTAGCAAGTGGTATACCGTATGCCTATAGTGCGTCCGGAGCGGGTGACGCGTCTTCCGAATGCCTTCGCGGCTCTTTTTGTATAGAGATAAGTTTGATTTGCTTTGGCACGGACGGGGCTTAGACCTAATAAAAATTTATAAAATAATAAATAAACGGAAATTATTGGTATTTTTAATGATTTTAATTAAGAGAAAGGCCATTTTGATTTATATTGTTAAACCCTTCATATCCCTGAATCATGTAACGTAATAAATGAAAAACCCAATTTCTACCAAAAGTAGGCAAATAACAAATGTTACCAGTACGCAGATTTAAATTTTACTCTTGTGATATTTGGCAAAGGTCTCTAATGCTGGCCCCGTCCGCGATCCCTTATGTTATGTTTTTTTTCTTTTCTATGAGCGCATTGTGGACTTATTATCAAGGGAAACGGTCGGCGAACTCTGGTGGGATGGAACGGTGACTCAAATGTAGGTAACTTCAATATCATAGTGAAGGTCTATCAAAGTAAATTCTATTTTTTTAGCGACATTGCTATTGTTTTTGGTACCAAAACGCGTCTAAATTTTTGATTTAGCTACTTTTGCTGGTAATAAAATGGTAATCTAGCAGGGCAACACTGAATTTAAGAATCCCATCAGAGTCCGTCTTTCGTCACCGAACCGTCTGTTCCTATCTCATCAAATATATATTGTGATGTGTTACTTTTTGTTAAAATACCTTTCTTATTATTGGCATACATCAAGACAAAAACATCGGTAACTAGGAACACTTGGCCAATTATNTTTACAGCTTTGTTTCTGACTCGATTGCGTTATCAAAGAAGTTTGATTGAAGTTTGTCGACCCCTATGGTGTAATGGTCGAGACGTCGGATACTACACCAAGGGTTCCGGGTTCGATCCCCGGGCAGTACAAACATTTGTGTGCATGAACATGTCTGTTTGTATTGGTCTCGGTGTTTTCTTTGTATAATATGTTTGTAGTTAAAAAAAAAAGTGTGTTTATCAGTTGTTTAGCACCCTAACTACAAGTTTGCCCTTAATATGGGGCTAGATGGCGCTGTGTGAATGTCAGTGGATGTTTATTTATTGTTAATGTGTTGTATATTTCAGTCGAACCGCACGTGTCCCATATGCCGCGGCAACGCGTCCGAGTACTTCTCCAACGCCGAGTGACGTCACCGGGACCGCGGGACCGCCGGACCGGGACCACGGGACCGCCGGACCGGGACCGGGACCACACGCCTTGTGACCCACACACGCGGACCTACCCCCATCGGTGGATAACTGTGACCGATCGGTGTGCCGTAAAACCAAATGGTACGTCGAAAAACCAATTGGTTCATCGAAAAAGCAATAATTACATGAAAAAACACGATTGTGTAAAAATAACTTATTGGCATGTCGAAGATGTCAATTGTTACGTCTAATATGCCAATTGTAACCTGGAAGAATCAATTGGTGTGTCGAAGAACTCACTGGTGTTCTGAAGATGTCAATTTTTACGTCGAACATGCCAATTGTGATGTCTAAAAAATCTTTTGTTACGTGGAAAAACCAATTGGTGGGTTGAATAACCAATTGGTACGTCAAAAAACCAATTGTTACATGAAATTACCAATTGGCATGTCCAAGAACCAATTGCAGCATCAAAATTGCCAATGAATGTGTTTAAACACCCAAATAGTACGTCGCATGTGCTAATAATACCTACATTGAAGATTCCAATTGGTGTGTCGACGGACCAATTGGTACATCGAAGATACCAATTGATGTGTCTCTGCGTCATGAAGTTCTCCTTCATCATATTCATTGGTACAAAGCAATGAACTATTTAAGTGTTGTTTCAACCAATTGAAGTATGGATAAAGCGGATTTGTGAACAATATGCGAACTATTCGTCGCCATGACAGATTGTCGGGTCGTTTTGTGAAATAATGAGTGACGTAGGGCGTAGGACAGCTCACTGTCTTGAGTGTGGGACCGTATTGGCGGAACAGCCAAAATAATTCCAATAAAAGCTTACACGATGTTACTTATGTCTTAGTTTTAAGAGTTTTAATTTGTTTGAGTTACCGCCCCCCCTTCCCCCCATTGGGTTTAGGCCTTGAGTAGTGTTTAGTGGGTCGATAGGCCTTTGGTTTGCGAAGGATTCGATTGTCACGAAAAGGTGTTACTTGCTAAAGTCTGTATTTTGTCGAAATTTTTAAGCGAACCTTTTTGAAGTTTAGTGTATGATATTAATTTTGAAGTTAAAAATATGATGTGAGAACTTAAACAAGACACAAATATATAACTTTGCATTTCGCTAGTTTTTACAGATAAATAACCCAAATTGTTTTGTTTAGACGCGCTTCATGTTAAAAGCTTTGGATTTTTGAAAGGCTTTCAAAAGTATTTTTTTGGATTTGACCACGTGTTTTTAAAGGCAATGGTTGTTACGCCTTTTCTTATATTAGTAATGTTTATACTTAGGTCTTTGTTTGACTGCTAACATATTAACTTTCAATATGAAATCTAAGAAATTTTAAATCGAAATTGGTAAAATTTTCATTTTAACGGATTGTGTGGCAATTTATGAGTTTTTGTAAATGACGAGCGATTTTTTTAAAGTTTGAAATGTTTAACGCTTTATCCCGCGTTCGATTCCCGGCTGTGCAATAAAGGCAATCCCAACAGTGAACTTCATACTTATATGTTTATATTTACCCTTTTATGCAATAAGAAGTTTTCAAATTCATTTGATGTTGGAATAGGTTATTTTAAAATGCAATTAATTTCGAACCCTAAAGAGTAAGAATAAGGTCCAAATTGTGGTGGGAATAATATATATATATATATATATATTATATATATTATATATATATATATATATATATATATATATATATATATAATATAATATCACTGGGGTATTTTTTTTAAGTCTGTAATATTTAGCTCTGGTTGAAATCTGTAATGGATAAATTGAATTCTAGCAAAGTGCTATTGAAATAATCGTATCCTAACTAAAGGTGATTGATTTAGTAGTATATAATTTATAAGGCGCGTCGAGATTCTTTTAGGACACATAGACGACCCATGTAGTGTAGGTTGTTAAGTCTGTTTAACGGGTACCGGGTTCGATCCCCGCAGTACAATTTTTGTTTGAATTATTCTGGAAGTTTCGAGGTGTGTATTTAATAAAATATGTTTATCCGTTGTTTTGTACCCATATTACATGCTAGAGTCGCTAGATGCTAAGTTTGGGTCTAGATGGCGCTGTGTGAATTTCGCTAGATTTTTTTTGATAATATTTGAACGTTACCTCACATGATGCGTTGATGGACCAATCCCAGCACAGGAGGAAGACGCACTGCGCATACAGTAACCAGATTAGTCGGTTCATTTCCCACGCTTTTAAATTGGTTTTCTATCGCCGGTACATCGGTGAGCCTTATAAATTGTGTACTAACTGTACAAAAGTTTGTTTTTATTTATCCACAGTTTGATTTGTGCCTTATTTTCTTCGATAAACATTAAACTATCTACATGCACAATCTCACTCGAAAAGTGTTCGAGACAAAATTTTGCTTTTCTGTCAGTTGGGCAAAATTTCCATTCATAATCACGTCGCTCGCTACATGTCATAGTGACATAGTAGTGTGCTCGTGCTTTTCATTTTGTACCCTTTTAATGACGACTTAAAGTCAACATTTTAATGACACATTTTATGTTTTAAATAATCTTTATTTCTCACAATAAATATTACATTAGCGTCTATTACAATTTGAATGGTTTCACATATTGTTGTGCGAGATATTTTTAAGTATAACAAGTGTCAAGAACCTCGGACATTTTTTGGTTGATATTTCTTCGTGATTGTGCATGCAGTTAGTTTACTGTTCTGCCTATTGCACCGATAGTAATATACTAGGGTCCACATTTCATAAACGTCTGTTGTGTTGAGAATGAAAATATATTTATTCAATCTGGGTCCATAAAGAACACTTATGGACCCAGATTGAATAATAATATGTATGTTGATACTAATGTTGTGATTGTGTTGGTGTGTGTTGTATGTTGTTGTGTTGCGCCACGTGTTGTTCCCGGGAATGTTTGAGTTTTTGGAATTCCAGTTGGATCTATTTGGAATATTGTTGTTTTCATCATCATCATCATCATCAGCTCATTAAACGTCCCCACCGAGGGGCACGAGCCTACCCGTATAGGGTGATTAGGCCTTAGTCGTCCACGCGGGCCCACCGCGGATTGGACATTGGTACGTGTCGGATTTGAACCTCAGCCCTCCCGGTAGGAAGGCGGCAGTCCACATCACTGAGCCACCGACGCTTTTATTATGTACAAATTTGTGTAATGTCGCCCGCGGTTTTGGGCATATTCTCGCAGTAAAACGTAGTATGTTCATGTTAGATAAACAATAAACTACATGCAGAATCTCACTCAAAAACGGTCATTTTTCACGGTAAAAGTCTGCCCATCGCACCAGTTGGGCATTTCCATTCATAATCACGTCGCTCGCTACATGTCATAGTGACATAGTAGTGTGCTCGTGCTTTTCATTTTGTGCCCTATCGGTGACGCGTTAAGGTCAAAATTTTAATGAATATTTTTTTGTTTATAAATGTAACAATAAGTATACGTATGTGTTGTGCGGCGCGGACATTTTTTTGGTTGACGTTTATTGTGTTGACGGAAAATTATAACTATCAAAATTTAAAAAAAAATCTCATATTTTAGACTTGTCTTGATTTGGAAATATAACAAATGGATCCAATAAGAATTGGTTGTAAGAATCTGCGTTTACGTTTTAGTTGAATGTTTAGTTAGACTAGTGTAATATCGCATTTTATTTCTGTAAGCGCTTCCCATTTATATATTACTGTGAAATGTTATTATTTTTAATCACCAGTATTGTATTGTTTGTGTTTTTAGTTTAATTTTTTTTAGTATTTCAATTGTTACGCTCGCTCCGGGTCGCAGTTCGTTGGATTTGGGCAAATTGTGCTCAATTCGATTCAGGGACGGTTTGGGAATTGAGTAATATGCAATAAAATGATATAATTTACAAGCAATACGTTAAGTACTTAACGAAAATCGTTTCTTCTGACTGAATGGTTCAAACTGAGAATATCTTTATTCAAATAAATCTGTCAATTGTTATTATGTTATGTTTAATGGCTACCACCGGTTGGCAATAAGTAGGATCTTCGAGAAGAGCCGACAACAAACTCTATAGTCACTCTTTTAAACTTTTCATATCATTGGTTACAGTTTTGTCATTTACCTACACGTAACTTTACAATTATCTATTATAACACTTAAAGAATCCATATTTAGACGCCGATCTAAACATAGCGACATTTCGATATTTTTAAAGTTCAATGGTAGATTATTTCCTTTTCGCGTATGCTCCAAATGAATTCGCCTACTATAAAATGTTGCCAGTTTTGTAGAATCCTACAAAGTGGTAGATTTTCGCAAGCCTAAAATACGGTGTCATATACTTGAAAGTGACGTTCTGATAACCTAGCTTAAATGTTGCCAGTGTAAAATGGTAGAATTTTTACACTTACAGTTCTAGTGCTCTCGAAAATATTGTTTATTTTCTTTAATTATTAAATGTTATATTTTTTGTCTTAATCTTTGCTTTCTGTTTATTGTTTCTATTTTTAACCGTTCAATATAAAAATTGATAATAATGCAAGAATGGTTATTCTTTATTTCATCATGAAAAAGAATGTGAAGCTTTGCTAGCAAGTGGTATACCGTATGCCTATAGTGCGTCCGGAGCGGGTGACGCGTCTTCCGAATGCCTTCGCGGCTCTTTTTGTATAGAGATAAGGTTTGATTTGCTTTGGCACGGACGGGGGCTAGTAGGACCTAATAAAAATTTATAAAATAATAAATAAACGGAAATTATTGGTATTTTTAATGATTTTAATTAAGAGAAAGGCCATTTTGATTTATATATTGTTAAACCCTTCATATCCCTGAATCATGTAACGTAATAAATGAAAAACCCAATTTCTACCAAAAGTAGGCAAATAACAAATGTTACCAGTACGCAGATTTAAATTTTACTCTTGTGATATTTGGCAAAGGTCTCTAATGCTGGCCCCGTCCGCGAACCCCTATGTTATGTTTGTTTTCTTTTCTATGAGCGCATTGTGGACTTATTATCAAGGGAAACGGTCGGCGAACTCTGGTGGGATGGAACGGTGACTCAAATGTAGGTAACTTCAATATCATAGTGAAGGTCTATCAAAGTAAATTCTATTTTTTTAGCGACATTGCTATTGTTTTTGGTACCAAAACGCGTCTAAATTTGCGCTAATTGGGAATCTAGCTACTTTGAAAGATTTCTAGCAGGGCAACACTGAATTTAAGAATCCCATCAGAGTCCGTCTTTCGTCACCGAACCGTCTGTTCCTATCTCATCAAATATATATATTGTGATGTGTTACTTTTTGTTAAAATACCTTTCTTATTATTGGCATACATCAAGACAAAAACATCGGTAACTAGGAACACTTGGCCAATTATTAGCAAATAATTATAATGTACTCTGTAAATCGAATTAGTAATGGATATATTAACAAAACTAATCGGTCCCAACATTTACCTTTTAATGTATAATAATTATTGTTTAGTGCTTAGTTGTTAAGTTAAACGTCGCGCGACAGCTGTCGCAGTACTTGAGGACACATTGAATCAACTTTACACGTTAGCAGCTATAGATTAGACTAAGTTTAGACAAGTCGAAAATTTTACCGAAAGGAGAAAAAAAAGGTTTTTAACTAGTTTTGCCACCCGGACTGTATTAATATTGTGCTATGATTCTGACCATTTAACGCATTTATGTTTTGTACTATATTCTGTATCATTTTGTGTTGTTTTATCTAATTTATTATACATTTTTGGCTAGGTTAGGTTTTTCCGAATGGAAACTTTAAATTTGTTACAAATTTTTTTAAACCGATTAAGCTGAAATTGTGAACACATTTTTTTTTTAATTAGTAGCCAGTAATGTATTATACATTTGATAAAATGGTGCGTATCGCAGTTTTTACGGGTGCGTTATACTACCCGTAAAAAGCGCGATGGGATCTCTTCGTAACGTTTGCGACTTGTCTAAGCGATCAGGACCGCAATTCCGCTAATTTCAAAATGCGTTTTTACGCTCGATATTGCGTCTTAATAGTTAAATTTTGCATTAATTGATAACACCATTATACAGTTCATTTTACTATACAATTACCATTTTAAACCATTAATATTGAAGTTGTACCGGAATATCAAATTTGTAGCTGGATTCTAAAGTATCGTAATTTTGTCAAGTTTAATCGTTGTTTTGTCAAATTTAGTGGAATTGTGGTGAATATGAGGCCTGCATTCAACGGCGGATCCAGGGGGGGGGGTCATTGGGGTCATGACCCCCTGAGCTATTTTTAAGTACTATACTAACGTACATTAAAAAAATACCTTATAAGTTGTTGACTACTACTATGTGACCCCCCCTGGCGCCGAACCTGGGTCGGCCCTTGGCTGCATTGAGACAGCTGTCGCGTGCCACCCGCAGTACCCGGACGCCAGACATTTTACCAAAGCAGCGCATCAGGGAGTGTCGACCGCGATCCGACCACAAACCGGGTTTTTATATTACGAGGCGAACAGGACGGTCAGGACGCTCACCTGATGGTGATACGTCTGACCATGACAGAGCGGCATTGAAGGAGACCATCAACTGATAGACAGTTTTTATTCTCCATCAATGTGGCACGGCGCCTGTAACCCGAGACAGCATATGTTAGGTCTTTTACACTCGGTAACTTCACCAGCTACACAACTATCCCTGTTATATCCCGTTCGTAACCACAACCAATCTGGTGTAATGGTTGAGACGTCGACTACTACAGCAAGGGTTCCGGGTTCAATCCACGGGCAACATAGACATTTGGTGATTTTTTTTGGTATTTCATAGGTATATGTTTACAAAATAAGTGTATAATCCGTTGTTTAGTATCCATAATACAGGCTTCACGCTTAACTTGGGGCTAGATGGCGCTGTGTGAATGTCAGTGGGTAGTTATTCATATTCCGGTAGTGGTCCGGTGGCGGTGGGGCTCCCGGCGCGTGCCCCCGCCTTGTTGTGCTCAGTCGTTTTTATTTTTATTAAATGCACTGCTATTGTATTATTTCTGTTTTTTATTTTCATTTGCCCTTTTGCGTTTTGCTTTGTTTTTTTTATGGAGTTAAGAACTGTCTTTAAATTTTTTTGGGATATTTTTTCATAAATTTAGACAGTCAAAATTTAAAGCTGCAGTTTGAAATGAATTAAGTACAAATTTGCTGTAAGTGGATGTCTCTATGCATATCAATTATATTTAGATCATTGTTTAAATATAACAGATTTCCAATAGCATACTCAATTTTTTTTTACTGTTTTTATTATTATAATGTTAAAATAAACCAATACATACCATTTACATAAATTCACAGCCGACAAATCAACTGGAACTTTGTTATCAATGCTGATTAGAACTCAAAAGCGATTTCATTAGGTATTTAAAGTATGCAACGTTTATTTTCGGCAATAATAATTTTTATTTTATTTGAAACACAATTTAATTTTCACACGAAATTCAAAAGCGTTAACAGATACAGTAGTTAAGGGTAGTTAAAGTGTGTTGAATGTTTCTTTGTATTTAGCAGTTGATATATAAAACTGCATAAGGCAGATTTCGTAACTATTGCACGCTCTCTCTAAGAAAACTATTTTAGAATCGTGTGACAGTGTTTCTTAATTTGAGGGTAGTCTTGCGGTTTACCTGATTAGAGCATATCACTAAGTGCCAAACCCCACGAGTGTAAGCTTCTGTTGTTTGTAAGTATTTGTGTTTAAGCTAGCCTGATAAGTTTTGATGGGATTTTGAAATACACTCCTACAGCGGCTGGTGAGTACCCGTCTTGTGTATGAAAACTACTAATTTCTACCATTTTTAATAGTGGCAATTTAGTTGGACGTGGATAAAGGTGTAAAATTTAATTAGAATTTCCGAACATGGATAATTTTGCAGCTAGGATTATAGGCAACATTGAAAATAAACCAACTTTATCGGAACTGTCTAAATTTTCAAGATTTTCAAAGTTAAAATATATACAACCTTGTTTTCATTGCATGTGAACATTTATTGTAACATATTAACAACTGCTACAAGTGTGTATGTGTACTTTTCCTGTATAAAATTGATACAAAGTCATATTGTTTATCCGTCCTATCATATGTTATACGTAATATCGCCTTTGAATACTCACTAACATCACTACTAGAACTATCTCTTATATATGGCATGATACATTTTAAAGACTACGCTACAATCACAAAGAAAACGTGCAAGCGCAAATTGTACCTAATATTGAACATACCAAAAGGTTCTATATGTCATTTTAAAAATCTGTGTATTGGCTTGAAACTGACTGTACCTAAAGAAGTTTTGGCAGGAATCTACAGAAAAATGGCGTCAAATAAACCCTTTATCCTAAATAAAAGTATCCACTTACATTAAAAGCTTCGGAACTAAGCCAAGCAATCTTAATGGCTTCAAACGTTCAAATTATACAATTACACCCTTGGATAAATATTTGACATACACGAGCTTGCTAAAAGTAATTAAGAGAAAATACAGCATTAAATATATGTGTTCTCCGTGCACAAATGGTAATAAGGAACGCAAAAGTCTCCTGTCTAGTTTAAGAATGTAATGCTAAGTGTGTACCCGTCTCGTTCTCGTGCGGGCGGGACTCGTTCCATTGTAATGTATAAATGAGTTACATATACTTGTGTTTTATATGAATAGATGGATGTTGAATTTAACACACAATCAGCTCAGTTTGGTTTGTAATTTTTATTAAACATTTTGTATCTCTTCGTAAATCTGTACGCTAATGGTCACTGATTCGTTGTCAGTCGATGTATTTCAGGAGCTGTCTTTTGATGTCCTCTGTTTTGTCAATTTTAAAAATTATGTTCCGTTAGCGTCTGTACTCTGTATCGACTGAACCAACGGCGGATCCAGGGGGAGGGTCATGACCCCCCTGAGCTATTTTTAAGTACTATACTAACGTACATTAACGAAACGCCTTATAAGTTCTTGACTACCTACTACTATGTGACCCCCCCTGGCGCCTAACCTGGATCCGCCCTTGGACTGAACGAATAATTCTTTGAAAACGGCAATAATTACTGCTCCTTCGCAAATGTTGCCAACTGTGTAAAAAATGTACCAAATGGGTAGTTTTCGATACGTAGCCGTCACCGCTTGGTAGCGCCCCGTGCCGCAGCCTCTGTATCTCTCTCTTGGTTT